>VZTL01048384.1:9797-58368 GCA_013400535.1 Scopus umbretta
TTTTTTTTTTAAAAAAGGAGCCTGTGAAGTAGAAATCAATGTGCTTGGTCTTCAACCAAAAAAGCTAAAACACCTTAAAAGTCTGGAACTTTCAGACTGGCTGCTAGAATGGCAAACTATGTATATTAAAGAGTGACAGCACGAAAAATGAACCCTACTGTCCATTTTTTCTTGGATTTAGTTGCTGGTTTCTCCTTCATAACTATTTTACATTTTAGAAAAGAAATAATTGGCTCATCCAGAAATGCACTTCAGAGCAATTATTGCATGCTTCAGGTAGTCTAAGCAAAGCTATAATCAGACATAAATAGGTTGACTGTTGTGTATTTTGCTTAATGGTATGGATAATCCCTTAAAAAAAGTCAAATAGGGGACTTATCAGCTTGGAGAGAGATGTACCCTAGGGTTTGTAACTCTGTCAGATCTTAGGCAGACAAACAAATTCTTCATCTGTCCCACGACTGTGGAGTCTGGCTGAGGATTTTTTTCAGGCTTCTTGGTTGCAAAGCAATGAAGAAGGGCTGCACAGCAGGGCTGGGGGCCGACACAAGGCTAGTGCCTGGCCAGCGGCACCGCAGCCCCTGTGCTGCAGCCAACTCCTTCGCTTTCTCCCTGAGTTCCCCGGGATCCAGGAGAACGAAAGCACTCACTCCAGAGGGGTGTTTTTTTTAAATTTTAAAGCAGCTGCTTGAAGACGACTGAATAAAGTATTACAGAAATGGCTTCAGACCAGGCGAGGATCACACCACCCGGTGCTGGCACCAGATGCCCACTTAGGACCTGGCTGCAGGTGCTGACGAAGCAGCGGTGGTAGCTCCCAGCTCAAGATGGGTGGCCAGCTGCGGGGCTTTGCTCTCAGCCCAGGTAACCCTATCTCAGTACCCTCCTCCTCTCCCAGGAAGCTTACCAAAGGGACACCACTCTTTAAAGAAATGTATGGTACTACAAATCTGCACAAAGCACTGTTTTAAGAGGAGGTTTTTGCCAAGCCTCCCCTATTTCTTTTCCCTTGCTTCCTCCTGGTATGATGAAGCCTCATCTTACTTGGGAAATGTTGCCAATTGGATCATTCAATACAACTACTGCCGTATTTTAGTCATTCTCCACAACTTTTTCCCTTGTTTACTGTCTCAGCACCTGCTCTGAGGCTGACAGCAGTGCTATTTAATGGTATAACAAAAGGGGGACAGGACTAGTGCTTAGGTTATTCATCTCTTTGTCTACTCTGAGGCTGAATTGTAGCCAAGATATGAATTTGGAGGATATTGGAAGTTTAATCTCCTCTGCCCCCACAGTTCAGCCAAATACCTGTTTTCATCCCCATAGACTTCAACATTATGTTGACCAGTTCTGCGAGATAACAGGTATCCACTAGCAATATGAGTAAACTCTCAGGGAACGTAACGGCAGTCCCGGCCTCCTGATGAGGAACCTGGCTTCAGCTAAGCCTCAAGCAGTGATTTTTCCCTTCTGCATCTGGGAAGATGGGCAGGAGTGACTTTCAGAGCAGAGTGAAGTTTCCATCTTGCCTGAGAGCTATGCTTGACGTGTAGGCACCTTGTTAGTGGGCTGGGTTGCACTCCGCGTTCAACATCTGACCATCACCCTGAGATGTGCAGAAACATGAACTGCCCAGACCAAAGCCAGGTGTCTGGCATTTTTACCTCATGACTTGGGCTTTATAATAGTTTGCATTTATCTAATACTACCAGAACAGTCGGTTCCTGCTACGTTGCTTTAAAAAGAAAATAAAACTTACAAAAAATTTAAAATACTTAAAATCACATGTAACACAAATATTTGCACAGCAGAAACTTATTAAATAGATAGATCAATCTATCTAAAACACTAATATTTGCTTTTTCCATAGCAGTACTTTAAAACTTCAGAGATTTGAAAAAAAACCCAACATGTTGGCAGTAAAATGCATGGCTGTGCTTGTACTGCAGAGAATAATGACTCTATTTTCAGATACCAAATCAGAGACAGTCCTATGTTTTGCTTTTTAATATCAGTGCATAAGGAGATCGCTTGATATGGGAATACTTAGACCTGGCTAAAGTTCCGATTCATTCTTGCTTTGCTTTTACAAAACATAATTATCTGTCAGATACAGAATTTTTCTGCCTTTCTTTTCTAAAACATTTCATGCTGACTCTTGAGGAATAATCCACATTTTTCTCTCAATTTTTAGAATCTTTCAGAGAGATAGGTTTACTTTTAAAAAATATTAAAATAAACACTACAAATTTCAGCCTGAGAAGTTGCTGTGGATGCCAGATCTACAGCTGTAGCCACAGGGTGACCAGATGTCCGGGAGCAGAAAAGAGGACAACTGCTTCTGCTTAGCAGGATTCCAGGACTGACAGTACACCAGCACTCCAACAAAGCCAAGCGATATATGACCAGAGTAAAAACCATTCCCATTTTAGGTACTCCTTTTCTCTGAGAATAGTCTGTTTAAGTCTGATGGCGTAGAGCAGCTGAGAAGGAGTAATGCAAATGGAATCGTTCCCGACGCACATGCAGAACGTCATTGCCAAGTTAAGGGATAACCCTCCTAAACCTCTTCTCACATGGGTAAGTCCCTCATCACTTGGGTAATCCCATCAACTTTCTCAAAGATCCAGACTCCCAGGCAGTCAAAGAGCCTGGAGGGTTTGTACCTATGGTCATTTTTCAAGTTGGGAAATGGAGAAAGATTATATGTTTTTTTTAGGGAATACAAGTCATCAGGTAGAAAACAGCCTCTGTATTGGAAATTTGGACTTTGTCACTTCTCTCAAAGCTAATGGCTGTGTTTGACGTGAACTAAGCCCTGCTTGGCAAATACTGTGTCTGACTCAGTGAGAGAAAGGTCAGAAATGAGGAAGCACCTTGTGCTGTGAGAGTCTCATCAGTTTTGTATTCCAGGGTTCATAGTTCTCTATTGTCTGAGATAGATAAAGCTTTTGGATACGGACTCAGGCCAAGTCAGAGACCCCAGATCACTCAGATGCTCAGCTTTATCTAAAGAACAGAAGAAGAGCTCATAAACTTTTCAACAAAATCCAGCTGAATTTTAAATATGTAACAAACCATCTGAGCCTTGAATGGTTTGTATTTTATATGAAACATGCAGATCTGTTTTAAAAAGCATTGCAATAAATTCATCACTGAAGTCGTTGAGCAACTTAATAGACCTAACTTCCTTCTCTATAAAATTAATTGTTTACATGGGACAATTAGCCCAAGACTCTGCAAACAAAACAAAAAAAAAGAGAGCAAAATTGCTTTTTCCTTTCTCTGCTTTTTCAAAGTATTGCTTGTGAGTCTTAGGGAAATCCATAGGAACTGACACAACTGTTTTAATGCTCCCTGTTGCCTCTTTGTCTTCACTTTTGTAAATTGACTTGCTGCTCTATTATTTGCCTGTTAATATCACAAGTGACATTAATTAAGGCTTTAGGCTCCCCTGCTCGCCAAGTTTAACAAACAAGCATACAGACTAGAAGCTCATTTGCTCAAAGGGGCACATTTTCCCATTCATAGCCAAGTTTCAGGCTGATCCATTGTGAAAATGCTAGCATAAAAAGAGCAGTTTTGCAATGGAAATCTGAACACTGGGTGTTTTTTCTGTATACTACAATGATAATTTAGTGTCCTGTTCTTTCTCAGCTCCAGTCTTAACTCTTATTTTCATGATGGCCAGACAAGGTCCATATGACTGCCAGGCAACAAACATAATTTATTTGTGGCTTGATCCTAGAAACCTCGTTCAGTCAGAACTCCTACTGTTCCCTGGGAGATTTTGCCAAGCAAGTATTCCGGACAGAGTTTGAGGATCTTCTCAAGGCACAGGGCTGAACAGTCTTCATAGCGTAAGTGGTGGTCACCAGCAGAGCTGGCTGAGAATGAGCTCACTAAGGGGCATCTTGTCAGAAGCCATGTGCCCCAGTTTCAAAAGGAAAGGAAGCTCCAAGGTGGCATTTATCATCAGAAAAGTGAGGGAAAACCACCTGGACCAGGGTAATAGACTGGCAGCAGGAGCCCTGAACTTCAGTGCTAGAGACCATAGGTTCCTGCTCCTCACCAGGCAGAGATGAGGCTTTGGTGTGACTTCACACATCCTATGCAAGTCCAAACTTCTGGCTATTGATGAGGTTGGTCTCTTAAAAAATTACTTAAACTTCTTTCATCCTAATGCAGAAAGGGCCTATGGTGTTGCCGTGCACTGGAAGCAGCATGCCTCCAGTCCATGGTTTAGGTGCCACTGTATAAGCAAAGCAGCAAAGACAATTTTGAGGTGTATCTCTTGCAGCAGCCTTTTTGGTGCCTTCAAGGCAGCATCTCTCCAGCATTTTCCCCTTGGCATAACAGTGCAGTTTGTAACACTGGTCAGAGGGGTTGGGTGTCTGAAATTGTTTTGATTGCAGGAATATACTGACACTATAGAAATGAGAATCGTGAGATAATTCAGTCTTAATAAAAATCCACACATTTCAATAAATGTACAAACATTTTGACTGTAGTTGGCAAAATTTCTTTTGGAACAGATAGGCAATGCCAGTGTGCAGAATAGTAGTGCCCCTTCACAAGTGATTTTTGCTGCCATAAATTAACTCCCCTTTTTCTCTCCCCATTACAGATATTAATCTGGGTAATTCTAAAAAGCCCAACAGAAAATTGTGCCTGACAAATGACTCTAAGAAAGCCTGACAAATCTAGGTAAGCAGCCTTGTTGAGCAACATGGCGGTTTGGCTGTGACTTATTATTTAAGTATTTTGGTCAGGGGCGGTGCAATAGATGGTCAAATAGAAGTGGCTTCAGCAGGCCATAGATTACTTGAGCTGTATGTGTGGTGTGTTAGTAAGACAGCAGACCCAAGAGGCCTTTCTGAATATTTGTTTGACACTGATAGATAACCAATGCAGGGAATATAAGGCACCAGCTCATCTCTGAAATAACACAACACAACAGCCTCAAGCTGAAAAGCATTTTACTGTTCCCAAATGAATTTCTACACTTCAGCATACTGTCCTCTAAACCTGCTTTGTCACTCTTTGTCAAATGAGGCAGTGATATAAAGTGTGCCACAGAAACAGGCCGGAGAAAACACAACTGGTATCTAAAAATAACCAGCTGCCTTTTCTTGTGCACATGTCCAGCAGCACTCAGGGAGAGCCTCTGGAAATGAAAGCACAGAGCAGCAGCCTCCACCTCTTTGGCGTGGGGCAGCCCTGGGCAATTTCACTTTCCACTTCCCAGTTTGCTTGAGGAGAAGCCAGGACTGGTCATCGGTGTCTCATCCCGTACGGAGACACGGACAGAGGATGCTTTCAGTACAGCTGCTGACATGTGCAAATAGATGACAGGCAAGAAAATACTGTTCTTTGCTCAAGCTCCCTCAGCCACAAAGAACTGATGTCGTTGTCCCAGCTGCTCACTAAGCATGGACACACAGATCTGGACAGAGAGGCAGAAGATTACTTAGCTTGTAAAAATGCAGTGCAGGACCTTCCTAGGTCTTAATCCCTGCCCCTGTTTCTGAAACAAATCCTCCTTTCTTTGTTCCTTTTCTGTACTTAATTATAGTTTTTCTTGTCCCATCTAGGCTAATTCTGCTTAAATATTTATTTTATTAAATATTTATTTTATTGGTTTACATTGTACAATATGTCAGATACCTGGAAGGAGTACAATATAAAATAAAACCCAGTAAAATATTTTTAAAGATGAATAAGGGCTTTTTCTATCCGCTGAGCTTTAGCAATCAAATTAGTGTAATTCACTGCCTCTGCACTCAGTGTCTTCAAAGCAATTTGTGAATAAGTAGATTCCTCTCTCTTTACAATATAATGATGCAGGAAATTGAATTTAATGGAAATTACTCTGTGAAAGACAGATTATACCCCATGAAGTTTACTTGGCAGAGTTGTCATCACCACGTTGTACTAGCGTGTACTTTCCAATTGGGCCTGAGCTCCATCATGAGCTGGAGACAGTGACAAAACCAGGGTTAAAGAGCATTAAGGCATTTAATCTTTTTCCTAGTATTTTAATAGTAGACAGTCAACTTCTTGAAAATCCTGTGGTAGTCACAGAATACTCAGAAAAGTCATGATTATATTGTCTTATATCTTAGTCATCTTAGTCAATAGTCAATGCCCAGTTAAAATTGAAGAATCTGAAAGTCCAGCAGCGTTGTGAGAATCATGTGCTCATGGCTGGGTGAAAGTTTAGGAACTAACTCACAAGCTGCAGTTTCAAAACAGTAAAATCATAATTGGGAGGTAGGAGTTTCCGCAGTCGATGGCAGGAATTGCAACACTCCCACGCAGGGAGAGGAAACAAAGCACAGAGAAACATCTCCTCCAAAAGAGACTATAGGACATTTAGGTCAGTAGTCATCCACTTCACATTACAGATTAAGAAAGCAAAAAGAAATATGTATTTCTTCTTTCTGCTGACAAAATATATATCTATAAAATGGTTGTCTGGCCTCCTGAGACCTGTAATCACATCACAACTGGTAAACACTGGCTAATGAATGTCTGCCTAGTAGGAAAAGAAGAGCCAAGACACCTCTGACTCCTGAAGGTCCCTGCTTAATCTCAGTTTGTGGCCTGTGACAGAGCACAGAAGAACCCCAAACTGTAAGGAAATCTGCCCCAGATATTTAGAAATGACTAATGGATCCAGATGCAAAATCTGAGCCCCTTATCATGGGGCTTGGTTTTTGTAGTGTGATCAGTCCTTCCTGAAAAGAAACTACCTTTCAAGTGCCCCAAGCTGAACACCAAACACAATTAATCAGTTCTAAATTATAATGCAAACATGTAAAACAGATGCGTGCACAGATGGCTACATATATGTGTGCATGTGCTTGTGGACCCATACTTAGAGTGAATTTGTAATGTGTTCATATGGAGTCAAGTCATTTGGTCATATGGGAGACTCATAATAAGACAATGGTGCTTTAAATTAAGCGTGAACTACACAAACGCTGTCAGCTAATTCTGAACAGCTACAGTATTGGATAAAATAATTGTTTGAGGATTAGAAGGATTAGCTGCTGAGATTCAGTATAAAGAGATCACAGCAACAATGCAATTGCTCAGAAGGCTTTTCTCCAACACACATTCATGCTGTGGATGCAAAATGTACACAGAGCACAAGATCCAGAAAATACATGCAGAGGCAATGGCAATCGATGGCTGGATGACGGATTTCTCTTCTAATAGGACACCAGTATCCTGAGTAGGGGATATTCAGCTCCTCACATTTATTTCATTCTTTCTTAGGTGGGTATGGTAACCCTGGAAGACAGCATGTCAGTGAACCTGTACTAGATATATATTCAGCCACAGCTACTTGACCTAAACCTCATTATCTACAAGGCTTCAGACTGGACAGTGAGCAGGAGGCAGCCCTGTCCAGCTGCAAAGAGCAGCACTTGGCTCATGCCACACAAGCATCAAGCAGGGATCACCTCGGAGGTGACGCAAGGCCTCCCTGGATCCATTTACATACATGTGCTTTTTCGAAACAAAGTTAAATCCTTGGTGTCAAAGTGCCTGTGTACAGAAAGGGTCTCTTTCTTGTTTGATCTTACAAGATATTAGTTACAGAGAACAAATGCAAACAACCTGCACCATATTTAGTGTCTTTTTTGTTAGCTTTAGCCTCTCTGAAATGCCTGGAGCCTGGTTGTTTTTGGCACAGGCCTGTGGTGTGGCATTGCAAGGGTGAAGAACCTGTCTGAGTCCAAGAGGTCTTGCAGGAGTACATTTCCTCCATGAAGAGCATGTAAAATAAAGTACAGAGGAATGCAGCTACTCACATGCAAACTTGCTGAGCTCTGAGGGGCATCCATTTTTAATAAAATACCAATGTTTGTGCTCTCAAGTAGGCAGAAAGTAATTCAATTTCTTTTTAGTACTTCGTGGCAATTATAGAGAGGTTTCTTGGCTTTGGATTTGCTTTTAAAAGCCAGTTGGTCTCCACTGTTTGCTCCTGTCCAGTTAGATTATCTTTTGTTGCGTAAGGGTACATAAAATTTTGAAAAACAAATGGAAATTCATCTATTAGCACAGTTAGAAAAAAAGAAAGCAACACAAACCCTGGATGTGTTAAGCATCTCTTTCATCAGTCCACCCTCTTGTGTTGGACTGTGACCAATGAAATAATTCAGAACATCAATCTTTTTCAAAAAACAATGTAATTCTTGCAATGTCTAGATGGCTTCTGGGATTTGAGACTATTTACTACAGTTTCTGAACTGTTAAGACAATGTTTATGTAAATGAAAATATTTATCTAGGTTACTGCTGTCAAGTACCCACTGAGAAACATTTCGCATTTATAGATGACCTTAAGTAACGATAGCAGCAGAAATTACCAGCAGCCACCATTTGGGGTAGGCATAAAACACTATATAAATCTAAAAAACAATAGTCCAGATTCAGTTGTTAGGGACCACCTGGCGCTCTTAGTTACACAGCTTTAATTCCCATTAGAAACACAGAATTTTGCCCTTGGATTATAATGTTCAACCACAGAAACAAAACTACAGCAACTTTCCTGACAAGCAGCAATGCTATTTCATGTCATCAGTGACAAGTTTCACAGAAAGTTACTTTCTGTCCTTTTAGGCAGAGGTAAGGAAATTTTTTTAGTATTTCAGTATATCAGAATTATCCCATAACACCACAAAAAATAAATTAATATCAACTTACCTTCCCTGGACTACTATGATATTGTAGGGCTGCCGGTCATATGAAATAAAGTCACGACTGTTTTCAGACCAAGGGATGGGGTTTCATTAGCCTTATAAAAGGATTTGCCTGGATAGAAAGAATAAAGACAGTCAGTCTAAACATTTTAAGTGGACTAGCAACATTTTTTAAAACAGTGAGCACAGTGTTGTTCAGAATTAAAGCAGTCCTTATTCAATTTAATTTGTTGACTTCCAACTGAGCTATCAACTGATAATAAATGAGGATGTTTCCATTTTGCAAAACTTAAAGAGGAAGAGAGCATTGGAGGTCAAGTTATAGGTAGGCAGTGCTTTAAGCCTAGCAGCCAGTTCTGACACATGCTCTTTGGGTGAAACAATGGAAAGACATGGAGAGAAATTATGTATACTCATTTGTTTATCAGATAGAACTAATACAATTGCCATGAGTCTTGGGAAATGGTGATGTTGTTTTCATTGTTCTTCAGTCAAGAATAAAGCGTAGATTCAGGGTGATGGTCAGGGAGCTCAAAGCAGCTCATGCACGAATTAAAGAGAAGAAAGTATGGAAGCAGAACCTCCACGCTCCTTCCTTCCAACACAGAACTGCTCTCTGCAGAGCACTGTGCAAGATCCTCTTCTCCTTTCCGCAAGGCAGGTTTCCACCTTCCTCAGCAGACAGCTGCAGTGCCCAATGTGTGTGCATGCATGTGGTTGTAGGACTGGCCTTCACCCTTTGCCCCCACCACTTCATGCTTCTCTGCCACTTCTGCTAACACAACCACTTGTGTGGTCGCCCAGGTGGGCCAGGTGGACAAACCAATCAGGTTAAAGACAGCCAAAAAAAAAGAAAAGCAACCTTTTTTCTTAGGTCAGTCAGTTCCTCAGCCCAGAATGGACAAGTCCTAAAACACGCTGCTGGCACTGCGGAGAGAGGGAGGATGGGAGGAGGAGCAGTGGCAGAGGGTGATGGGAGCTGCCTAGGTGGCAGTGCCTGGCATCAGGAGCCTTTTCAGCCCAGCGCCACTCTGTTTTCATCCCAGTGCTCCTATTTATAATCTCTCATGCCACCGCACACTTCCAAGTTTGACATGATACCAAAGATGTCTTTATTCTCTGTATGTATTTGCACAAAGTCATTACACTCACACCTCTAATTATTATGTGGCTCTTCTCTGAGTACATTCCCTTTGGCTGGCAATTTTCCTGCCAGGGTGATTCATACTAAAAGCATCTCCCACAGCCCTCACACTGACGTGAGAGAGATACAGTCTCCCCCGATCTGTGGAGCATTGTTCCACCCAGGCACCGCTTCATCACCTGCCTGGTATCATCTCCTGCCCTAACCTGCAGGCAGGTGACACTGGCTGTGATCTTGGTAGACGCAGGGTCTGCCCAGGGTGCCTTTACTGCCCAGCATAAGCTGTCCCAGAATAGCTGAGACTAAAGCTGCAACAGGTCTGTCAGCACACAGACCATTCCAGGTGTTAGATCATTGACTGTATCCAGTCAGATGACTAGATTGTAGGAAAAATAATGCTAAAGGTCAGAAAACGGGGTTTCTACTCACAGCCAGCTGCAAACTCTGTTGTTTGTTTATTAGTTTGTTTTTCAAAAAAAGAAGCATTTTATATATGTCTGTGTATTTTCACATATACATGCACATACATATATATGAGTATATGTGAATATGTGTATGTGAATCTATGGATATGTGGGTATGCATCCATATATGCATGTATGTGTGGATTTGCACACATACATGCATTCACATATAGGTCAACAACCAAAGTAGTTGAATTTACAGTGGTGCCAGAAATTCTTACAAGCTTTGTTATGGAGAGGTTTACATTCCCATTTCCACCGATAGACGACTACTCTGGCATCATACACTGTTTTCTTCCCCTAAAATAAGGGAAGTATATGTACAATAAGAATTGTGTCATAGGTGTTGTAGGATGACCAGAAAACTTGATGCCTAGAAGAAAATGGAAGTGTAAAGCCATGTAACATTCATGTCCAGGAGTTTTCCACTGGACTAAAAGCAGTTATTTTTGACTCTTTAAATAAACTGCCTTTCTGAGACTGTCATTTTTTGAAAAAAATGTCACACTCGGAAAGCAGGCATTTTACATAAAAGTTCTTTCATTGAGAAATACATTTTTCAGTTATTAAACAATCCTGACTGACCATATTCTTTGCCACGAGGGTGGTCAAGCAATGTGGCAGGCTGCCTGGAGCAGCTGTGGAATCTCCATCCCTGAGGGTTTTCGAACTGGACTCAGCATGGGCCTGAGCAATCTCCTGCTTTAAGCAGGAGGCTGGACTAGCCCACCTTGCCTTTTTGTACAAGCCTGTGATTTTCAGCTAGTTACCACACGGAGGAAGCATGTCGTTTATGCTGACCATATGGCAGGCTTTGGGGATTTTAAAAGTGACGAGCTCTTTCTGCAGCCCTCAGTCATGACTAGCAGACTTTTAAGCTTTCAAAGGATCCTAAAGGTTTCCTGCCCTCAGTTGTCATCTAATCCCGTCTTTAGCCATGTCTAATTTATTACTTTCTGGCTAGCAGCAGGCTGAAGGATGAGGACCTGACTGAAGTGGGCCCAGCTTTTGTAGCTCTCACGGTTTCACTGAGGCACATGAAATGGGAGTTGGCAGCAAGCCCCTCAGAAGCAAACTCAGCTACTTCAGCATCCCTTTCAGGAACGGAGACAGAAATGCAGGCACCACTTGGTCCCTGCCCTGCTCTCACAAGGCTCTGGATGTCACCTGCAAGGCCTCATTCACCCCTCTCCAACCTGACATTTGCGACACCACAGTCAGTGAAACTCGCTCCTCAAAATCCCTCGAGTCGTGCCTGGAGGACCGCAAGGATCGCTGCAGGGAGAGCCTGAAGGTCTGGCACCTCGACAGGTCTGTCAGGAGGATTTTCAAGGGCCAACCTGCTGCCAAAGGGCTGAAGCGTGTGTGGTGCATACCTCAGCCACTCTCCACATTTTTCTTGATACTCCTCTGGTTTTTATCTCCTGCTCTCTTTTCACTTCAGTATTTCCCACCTTTCATGTTCCACTTGTGCAAATAAACAAGACGTAGTATTCACACTAATTCATTTAGCAAAATTGTAGCCTTGGCAAAAAGGGACATTTTCAAAGAGAGCTGGCAGCAAAATAAACATGGGAGAAAATAAAAGGGGAGCGCTACCTTTTTCTCTAAGCTGCCGAAGTTGTCTTTGATCTTACTGGAGCTAATTTTTATCCAGAGGAGGAAACGAAAACTCAAATGCAAAGTGACATGGCTGTTTACCTAGAAACTGTATATCTCACAAGAAGAAAATCATCTTGTTCAAAGTAGGAAAAGTCCAAAAGTCTTCAGACATCATGGGTTAGAAGAGAGACAAATTCACAAGGGAAGTAATGCAAAGGTATGAGCAGCCCATTGCCAGCCTTCAACTGCTATTTGTTCTGTGCTTCTCCAACAAGAAATCAAATGTTGTGGTAACAGCCAAGAAAATCCTGGCCTGCATGTCACCATATAAGCAGGAAATTCCAGTAAAGAAAATATAATCCTGCAATAAAAAAGCAAGCAGAGAAAATAAGAAAAAAACTTGCAGCTCTGAGGAAGGAAGAAGAATGGTAACAAAATTGCAATGCCTTCCTTGCACCTGTTAAATGCAGTAGCAAAATCATGGAGTATATGGCTTTTTTCCCCCTAAGGGACCAATATACTTTAGCTTTTTCCTATCGACAGTGACTGTTATTATAATCCCTTTTTTTCACATACTCATAACATTCTGGAAAAACAATTTACTTTGGGGACTGAAAGATCTTTAAATCTCATCCCAGCCGAGAGACATTTCTGGAAATTTGAACAAGATGCTGTCAAGTATTTCCGATTTATGTGTAGATGTCTGTCAAAACATACGTTTCTTTAAGGTTTTCTTTCTTTTATTTTCTCATTCACAACTTAAAACAAGGTTGGTTTTTTTTAGCATAAATTGTCTCTCCTATGCCTATTCACTTTCATGGACAAATAAATCAGCTCCTTATAAGTGATTGGAAAATGGATTTTTTATGTATAACACAATAGTATATTAGAAATATTCAAAGCCAATGATGGTTACGATTGCCACATGAAGTTAGAAATTTTAGAAGTTTTCTGTGTCAGAAAATCCATTTTTCCAGATGGTCACCAAGGCAGAGAGGCCACAGTAAAATATTTTTGTTCATGTGTAAAGCAAAAGTAGGTAAAATAAGCAGGAAAAAATAGAATGTCACACCTCATTTTTAAAGTAAAAAAAAATTAAAACAATCATGAAATCACTTTTCAAAAACACTGAGATATTCAGGCATATGCAGGCTTTCAGGCAGCATCAATACTAGAAAAAATATTTTGCTGGTAACCTGGTCACAAAATACCATGCCATTCATTGAATACAGGCTCTGGTCGATGTTACTGAAATTGAAGTTTCTTTAAGGAGCTTGTAGGCATGCGAGATCCTTTCCTTCCTGAAGAACTGGAAATGTTAGTGGCTCCCAGCACAGGACGTACACTCACACAGAGATAACCTTTTGTCAATAATTGTGTCAAAATCACACGGCCCATGCTCAGTGGAGCATCCCCAGGTGGGTGGGTGGGTGGCTGAGACTCCCTCCCCTCTGTGCTGGACCTGTAAAGCTGTAGCAGCCAGGGCCCCTGACCTGAAGGGGTCCCCCACGCAAGCCCCAAAACGCTGCTATTCCCACCGAACTGTGTCCGTGACACCGGCGCTGGAACCCTGCTCTTACTACAGATGCCTTGTGATTTTCAGTGACCACAAGTGGTCAAGTCCTTAGTTTTAAATTTCATCCATAAGCTGGGACAGGTTCACCAAGATCAAAACAAAATGCCAGAGAGGAGGGAGAGGGACGTGGACGTCTGGGAAAACTAGTCCTTACAGAAGAAAAGAGTTGAAATTCCCCACGGACTGTCTGGCTTTGTGTTTTGAATGTCGTTCACTTAAATTGGTCGCCTTCTGCAGTCGTATCTGCTATAATTGCAAAAGATTGCAGTTGCCGAAACATCTCCTGTATGCATACCCTTTTATTACAGCATATAAGCACATTTCCAGTAATTTAGGGGCAGCTAAAATCTCCCATTCCTTGGAAGCTGCCTTTCCTGTAGTAGTTTATGCAGCATCACTGGAGTAATACAAACCAGAATGAAGTACAGTAGTTACTATGTTAGAAGTTGATGTCACTAGCTATAAGCTCCTACTTGGCATTTAAAAAACCCTAGCTTGTTAAAATCTGAAAAAGAAATATACATAACTGTACTCAAAGCTCAATTAAAAAAAAAAAAGCCACTGTATTTTTGTCTTTCTCATTGAACTCTAGTGTCAATTTGACAGTTTCTGTCTAGCCCACTAAAGACTTGTGATATATGATTTTTCTTAGCATCCTTTGAAGCAATAACTTGTTTTTTTAAGAAGCAGCAGATTCTTTTCCATCATATTCTTTCATAACAACTTGAAAGGCAGCATGATTTATGGCAAAAGAGGCCCAGTGCAAGCAGCCTGAAGCCACAAAATCATGATGATCTCAGTGTTACTAATTTTTCCAATATTCAACGTTTTTCAAGAAGCACCCTCTACTGGAAGAGTCTTCCATTAAAAAAAGCTAAATCTCCAGCTTTCATAGTTTTGTAAGGATACCTGAGAGTCTGAAGTTACTGCAGAAACCTTGAGGCCTTTAAAAGAGAAAAAACTATTTTGATCATCATGAAATCTTAAAGCTACCCCATGATTTCTTAGGATATGTTTCATGACTTTTCATCTCACACAGCTAGTAGTGCTGTATTCTTTCCCTAACTGTGATGTAGCTTCTTTTTCTCATTATTTAAATGCAATATTTTATGCTTCAATACTCAGCTCTTGGAGTTACGCAATTTGAAAAAAAAAAAATTTTTGCTCCCCTTTCCCCTTCCCCATCTTTGCAGACAAAATCTTTAAAGTGTAGAGCCTAAAAATTAGGATGTGCAGACAAAAAAAACCCAAAACAAACCAAAACAAACACCAAATAGTGTGTTAAATATTTTTTTAAAGAATCTCTCAATATTTATAGTCTTGTGGAGAGCCAGCTTATGGTTTTTTGGACCCATGAGGGGAGCATCACTGCTAGTTAGCACTTGAAGGAGTAATTAGGTTGTTTGGGGTTTTTTTTGTTTTTTGGTTTTTTTTTTACAGTGCCTTGAAAATGGAAAGTGCTGTTTGCCAACAGTGCCACATATTGTTTACACTTTTATATCCCTTTATTATTTGTATTACTGTAGAGCCAGGAAGCCTGCATTAATCACAAGCCTGTTCTATTAGTTACTGCACACAGCACAAGTGAGCCTCTTCCCTAAGGAGCCCACGGTCTAAATGGATTGCCCTAGTCGATTTGTTCCGTTAAGGGGCTTTTTGTTTCACTTCTCTTTGCTAGTACAGAGGCACCGATTACGTTCGATCCAAATTCTGCCCAGGAGGCTCAGAGTGGGCATGATTTCAGGCAGGCGAAGAGAGACGCCACTCATCCTCCGCTGGAGGAGGCTCTCAGGGGTGGCTGAGTCCTTGCTCCAGGTGGAGCTGCCAATAGGTAGGGAAAGCAGAGGGCACTGCTGACTGCTGGGATGCAGCACAGCATAGCAACATTTAAGGGTGCTTTATATACTCCCTGGCTATGCTTTTTACCATCCTTCAGGGGCTCATTACACATGTGTACAGCATAATCCAGAATACAGCCCAAACATGGTGGCATCTAACGGCTATTGAGGTAGTCCTTTAGCCTTCCTATAGCCAATGGGAGCTTCTCCATTGATTCAGAGAGGGCATCCATGACAGCACAAACAAAGCATACAACCTGTGTGTCCCAAGCAGAACAGCCATGCCCTCTCTCCTCCCCTCTCCCTTAAAGAGAAATACAACTCAGGAAGCGTAGATAACAGAAAATTAAAAAGTACCCCTGTTGAAATACTAACCAGAATAAGAACGAGCAATGTAATAATGTTATCGATTTCCAGTCTGATCCTAATCAGGTTTTGCAAGACCTTGCAGCTGCCAGACTATCACAGGCTTTTCAAAGCAGCTCCAAGCCATGCCTAGCTGAAATGTTAAAAACTAGAGAGCCGATAACACAGGAGCTGCTGGTAGGCAGAGTCATCTACCCAGCTAGGAAGATATTTATTTATAGAAAAGCCTTTGAACCAGACCACTACATTTTAACGTAGTAATAACCAGTTATAGTGAATTCAAAGAGTGGTAGGGTGTAACACAGCCATGCATTATATACCCCATTGTAAATGGTCTCTGAGGAAAAGCCTGTAATTTAGGGAGGTTTGAATGGCAAAACCTGGGTCATTGTAACAGATACTTTTTCTTAGTTATTTTTATGGAGAGGGTGAAAAAGAAAAACTGGCCTGAAGAAGTCAGGCAGTGTGTGTTTTCATTCCACCTTAGTTAGCTATGGAACCTCCCGGAGCTCAATCCCCCTTGGCCAAATATTTGTTTTAAAATTAATTGTTCACACAGGAACTAAACAGCCACTTGCTGAATGCAAAGCTTTTAAAGGAGATTTCTGTTCCTCCTCAGGATGTTTTTCTCATGTGTTGCTGGCTCTTTCCTATATACTGTCACCTTCGGGAAGCAGGATTCGAGCAGAACCAAGGAAATGGCTTTTCTGATTGTGTGTTTGTTTTTAAATTTTATCCATGTATGAACTGGTTTTAGGATTAATATTACAGGAGAGCCTCAGGGCCCCGTTCAGAGGTCCCTGTTGTGTTTGATCAATTCACTGCAAGCACTTGGCAGGCAGCATACCCTAGAGCGCAGCCCAGGGCTCAAAAGCTGGCCAGGGCTGTCCCCACAGTGCAGCACCACCTCAGGTAGGTGCCCTGGTCAGGTTCAAAGCTACAGGCAAGAAAAGAAAAAAATGTGAGGAGGGAAGCAGAAGCTCAGGCAGAGAAATCCTGGCTGCCTGGAAGTCTGTGGTCCAGCCCAGCTTCCACAGAACTAGTTTTTTGGCCAGGGAGGAGTGTGACATAGGCATGCCACCTAACTTGGGTGGAGAGCAAGGAGAAAAGCTTGCCTTTCCTCCTTGTATAGTCCCCAGTTTTGTCAGACCGCTCCTTCAAAGGCCAACCAAACCTTAAATCTAAGGTCCTCAAACTATATAGTCAATTCGGAGCAGGGTGTTCTTCTTTGCCTTAGTAACCTGCATCTGAGACCCATTTTCTGGCCAGATATAAACATTCCCCATCTCGTTGTGGTCCCCGTACCTGCATCTTACATTTCTCTTAAGCAGCTCATTTTTCATGCCCTCTCTTCTCTACACAGAGGATACGTATCACAGGTAATTTCCCTCTTTTAGTCCAAGGCTGTAAATACCTATGCCTCTGTGAGTACAGTCATCAAGAACTGAAGATACTGTCCAAGGGTTCTGTTGTGGCTGGGCTTTGGTGTATGGCTCTAGCAGCACCAGAGAAAATGTTCCTTCACAAACATTGGAGTTAAAAAGTGAGAGAAAGAACCAAAAAAATGGCCAGCCCAAATATTAGAAACCAAGATATGCAAAAATAAGATTTCAGCAATGCCATAGATTGCTTCCAGGTTATTGTTGCTGAATAGGAAATTAAATATGAACACATGTAGTACAATACTGCTTCCTTGTCACTAAAAATTCATTCTTTTCAAATGAATTTAAGATCTCCTCATCTCCATCTGTCTACTATTTAATGAAATTCAACTCAGATTAGGTCCAAATTTTATCTGTATGATCGGTCTCAGCTCTCTTATCCTAATTTCCTGTTGATACAGAATAATCGTAAATATGAACTGGAACTCTTGTGTGAGAAGAGCAAGATTTTTGTCTGTTTTTCATGGATTATGTTTATAGACTGAACAAATTAGAAAAATAAAATGAAATATTGACTTAACCACCACTTTTATTTACCCTTGTGTTTTATACAAGAATTCTTCACAGCCCTTGTTCTCTGGCTTCCAACAGACACTTGATTCCCAAAACTAACATTCAAAATCAGCGTTGAAAAATGAGGTTTTACCACCTGAACCCCCAAATAGCAAAAAAAATCACATGCCTTTAAAATGGTGCAGAGTAGGGTGTTGGCATCTTTTGTACTTTTATCAAATCAAGCAGTAAGTTACTTGTGAAATACTTTAAAATTGCAAATTTCCTATTTTTCTTTTTTTTTTTTCCCCCTTTTTCTTTTGGGAAGAATGCAAAATGGTAGAACTACACTGAATATCCACAGAGCCAAATGCCAGGGAACCCAGTAAAGTCACCTACCCATAACACCAGTTGAAAGGGAAAGCATCACCGTTGTTAGGTGTTTCAAAGACAGAGGAGTATAAGGCACATGCTATGGTGAACCTGAGTCTCATTTACTGCAAATCAGTCCTTCATTTCTCCACAAAGCAACCTACATGAAAGTGAATATTAGCATTAAATGAGAATTAGGTTGTCTGTTATTGAAACTGAAGCTGAAACCAACCAACCAAACCGAATCCAGACAGCATTCAATACATAGGGCATTGTTTCAGATAATAACCAAAAAGTGATAATTAGCCATACTTCCTAGAATGCCTAATTAAACTCTTATTGTCTAGTGTATTGGTACTAGCGATCCCTTTTATGTCAAAAAGACTATTTAGATCTATTAATTGAGTTAAAGGAACAAACCACCGATTAAATTTCACACTCACTAACACTGATTAAATGAAAAACATGAAAAAAAGCATTACTACAGCTTACATTGCAGCATCATGGTGTAAAAGGAAAAGCGAACTCTAGGTGACAATCAGTGTCTCTGTTGGCTCAAGCGGCAGAGTATGAGTTGTAATGTAAAATATGTGTTCAGGACTGAAGGCCAGAATATCCAGGACTGCTACACTGTATGGTTTGATTTGCTTTAGAGCACGCTTCATTTTTTTTTGTAGGACCTAAATTAGTAATATTACCATCATACAGTGATGTCTGGAGTTTTTCTAACATTCACATTCAAAGCACAGTCCAGTTTGAGCTCAGTATGAGTTAAAGACCTTTGCAAATGCAGACTCTGGCTGAATTTCACATACAGATCTCTGCTAATGTCTCCCCTATCTCAGCAGTCCAATTTAACACTACACAAAATATGCTATTCATACAGTTCTAATACAAACAATTCAATTTGTACTAACAGTCATTCAGCAACACTTTTTTCCACCTAATCTCAAGTTAATATTGATATTATATAAATACATTATTTGATCAGAAAGAAATTGCTAACAACCAGTGCCCTCCAGATGATAACACCAGTTAGTAACAAGAAAACTTCCAAATACTTTTCTTTTCCCCCACAGTCTTCTGAGATAAAAACAGAGAAAAATTGTGCATGCAAAATGACTTGAATTTAGCTAGAGACTGAGACTGTGTGAAATATGGGTTTTATTTAAAATAAGTCATTAGTGCAGCTGTTGAAAGTGTTTAAATAAATCTAATTGCTGCTAAGCTGTGTTTTCAGAAAGTAAGATTTTGTGGTATCATTTTGGTTGGAGATCTGTAACACAGAGATAAATATTATTTAAAATATTTATTTTACACTCTAGAGGCTCAAAAAATGTGTCAAAATCAGACACGGTTCCTGGCCAAAATCATGACTGGAATTGACCCAAATACAAAAACAAGTGCAGCTAAAACCATCCAGCTATTTCCTGGATTTGTGGGTGAACGTGCTAGCCTTTGCCTTTTATATGTTCCTAGCAGTGAAGGGTTTTTCCATACTTCCTTGCCTTGCCTAGCCTCCCTTTTCACAGACAAGGCAGGTGAGGAGCAGAAAGTGTCAATAGAAACAGCAGGTTCAGCCCTGGTATCAGAGAAAGATTGGCTTGTGCACAGGAGGACACTTTGAACAGCACGATAAGCCAGGTTAATCATGCCTAATCAGCTGCGCTCACCCACCCTGTTGCAGCACAGAAATCCTGGAAAACCAGGCACTCCCAATGACAGCGCAAGGCAGGGAAGCTTGTGCTTGTGATTGAATCGGGAATCGAAACCTGTAGTGCCTCGTTTCTCTTCATTATCTACACAGGGAGACCTGCATGACCAGGTTGGATTTAGACAGTTAATTTTTAACTTCTGAAGTTAGGTGTGATGAAGCCAATCTGAAGTCACCACAGGACACAAAAAAATGCAAACCATATCTTCCAGTCTTGCTCTAGATCAAGGTAAGGGTGTAGCACCAATAACAACACTCACTGAGGGTAGCTAACTGCACCATTGATTTCAACATATGACCTCTTCATCCTCCTCCTCCTTTTGCTTCTAGGTGTATGGTTTTACATAAGTTTTGGCCCTGCTCAGGAGAGAAAATGGTAGACTTCTACAGGTCTCAGACTGTGCTACCACAGTGTTCTATGTAGCACACTTCCAACCATCCCGACCATACTTCCACCTCTGCATATGCTCAGTGAGTATAGGTAAATCACCCCATTTTTTTTACAAGGTGAAAAGGCCAAAAGGAACCAATACCAGAAGCCCAGCCTTCTGAGAATTTGTCAGAGGCAATACAATTCCCTCCAGCAACTCCAGCATCTGATGCAATGACTTGTGCTTGAAATGGAGCATATCTTTTAAAAGGTTTAACATAATATAGGCTTTACTTTATTTGCAGATTGTAACAGCTGTTAATGGCCCTTACTTAAAATACTGTGTCTTATGCCATGTTTGATTTTGTCAGCATCGAGATTCCAGATCTTGTGCCTGTGACTCCAAAGTTGAAGAACATTTTCCTACTGGACACATTTTCCTCATGTGATTATATACACATTATATACATATACATTCATCAAGGTCAAATTCAATCTCATCTTTATATTCAACTCTACAGATTGAAGTGGGAACAGAACACTCTTGTTGCCAATGGTTTTAACTGAAAAATACAAGTTTTTCACTTTTCAAACACTTCCAATTTTTGAGCATTTTAGGAATACCTGCAAATATCTGCTTCACAGTGAAGGCATATCCCTTCACAAAAAATATTGAGATGGCTAGGAGGAGAGCAGAGAGAATAGATCTCCTGATTTGGGAAATCCACACATTGTCTTTGCCAGACCTTCAACATTTTTAGATACTTCTACAATTCATTGCAACTAATCTGATTCACGATCAGCTATACATTATATCTGAGGGCTCTAAATTCCCAGTGTGCAAAGTCCAGCATTCATTGCTTCAAAGTACTTCTTTACTAGCGCTCCCATCCCCATTACCACACAGAGGCGTGAAAAGACACATAATTCAGGGCATAGTGGTCTTTAAATGATGGCCTTTGACCCTGAAGTAAAATTAAAAGATTTAAATGCTGGAGGTTTTTTGGAGGGAGGGACTGTTTTTGTTGTTTTTTTTGTTTTGTTTTGTTTTTTTTTTTTAAAAAAAAAGCTCTTTTATAAATCATATTCAAGTAGCACTGGAAAATCTTAAACTGATCTATCCTGTTAGCTAAGAAAATTCCAGACACTTCATGGAGGGAGACTATAAAGACATTGTTAATTCTCCAGTGAGACCTGTTACTCTGTAACAAGTTGATTAGTCATCTGGCAGCCACTTGGTTTGATCTAATCATCCACAGAATGCAACTGGCAGAAGAGCCAAAACATATCTCCTGTGCATGGCAGTCTTTCAAGTCTGAAAGTTGTTTCCAAAAATAACAAGAAAAGAAAAGAAAGGAAAATTAGACTTACTTAGTACCAACACCAAGATGAAGGGGGGTGTGTGGGGGGGAGAAAACGTGGCTGAAAATTCATTGCAGGTGATTTTTGTAAATCTTTTCTTTTGTGGGTCCTGATGGGAAGGTGGGTGCAATGAAGGAGTATCTGCCTCAGTGTTTACCATGAGGACAGCTCTCAGCCGAGGCAATTCTGCCAAGAAAATGCAAGTTAAGCCCTTAGAGTGGGAGTCAAGGGAGAACAGTGCTGTGCAGTAGCTATATATGGAGAATCAGGCATGGGAACAGGGCATTCCGCTGCATTGCATATGCTTCACTGTTTTCCTGACAGTTAAAACTAGGATGTCATGCATGGGCATTGGTGAAGCAAGGTTTATTAACAAGAAGAAAAATAGGGTTTTTTTACCAAGTTATCTTTCTGTGCTTGACTGCATTAAAAGCTGGCTCGATTTTCAGTTCAAAGACCAGTTTGAAAATACAGTTTTTTCTACTATTATACTTCATGAAGTTCATCCACAAATTTTCTGTAAGCCCATTTGATGCTATTTATTATATTATATCCTAGCTTGATTCCAATATTTCAGTTTTTAATAGCTTAAAATATACTGTAAAATGCCAAATTGCATCAACAGCAAAATGATATATCAAGTCCTGCAATCAGATCTTAAGACTAATCTCCAGATTCAAAATCTATTGTTACCCAGAAAACCAGTTCTTGGGAAAGAGTAGATTTGGTTTGGATCTCGTTTAGTGGGAACTGCTTACAAACAAAACAACTTCAAAAATTGTTTTTTAAAAATCTGCTATGTATGAGCTAGATACATCTAGGAAATCATCTGATAATATTATCAACAAAATGAGCATAATAGTTTAGTGTAGTCTGATCAAATAAAACTGCTCGTTCGTAATCACTTCTACAGCAAGATATGAGAGACATTATTATTTTATATTTTGAAAGAAATATGTACTACACATGAACACGTACACCATAAATACTACTTATGTATGTAATATCTACTGTAAAACTGAAATAGAAGTCTGTTTTGGAGAAAAGTATTTCGGCAGTACTGTGTCACCACTGCTGTATGAAGGAACTTTTGCTTGCTAGATAAGTTATTTACTTTGTCTTTATGGGTATTTAATCATGTACTTTTACCTTTCCAGCTACCCTATTTTATAACCAATATTGGTACTTATGGCCAAACATTACTTCTCTCAAGGATCCTTGGAAGACTAATGCAATTTGTTCTGATGTTAATCCATGATGATAAAAAGCCAGTAATTCACTAACAAGTGAATCTCACAATTGGCCAGGCTGAGGCCTGGTACGAGCCAGTGCCAGAGTTTTGAAAACTCGGGGATGAAATTCTGATGGGAAATAAACTGGTTCATTTTTTGGTTTTCCAGAAAAGAAAAGCAAATGGATCATCAGCACAGCTCTTGCACAAAGGCATCCCAACTCTGCATGCTCCATTTAGTACATATAGTGACATGGACACCCAAACCAGGTCCTCTTCTGTGTCTTCAAGTCCTAATACATTTATGTAACTCTACATGTAGACATCATGGCAGCAAAGGACCCTATTGATGTCAGTAGCACTATATGCTGTAGTAAAGCTGCAGTTTATGGAAGCATTTGTAACCTCTAGCTGCAATTTATTCAGGGCTGGGAATGTGTCTTTGACACACGTGCATACTGCATCTAGCACAAAAGTGCCCTGATCACCCATTAGGGCTATGAAGCTTCTTCCATATTCCATTTATCACACAGAAATGCTGTTCCATAGGATAATGGTACAAGAAAATCTGCTTATGCATAAAGACACGACAGACATTCTGAAGTCTTTAACAAAAACCACATTGAAATTATTTAAGATCCCCTCCCACCCCAGATTATTATCAGTTTCTGTGTGAAAACTTGATTGAGGTGAATAAAAAGCCAGGACAATGGTTGTAGAAAACAACTATTGAAAGATTAGATGTACTTATCTAAATGTAATGGCCATGACCCTGATTAACTAACATTTTCTCTGTTTTTATGCTCTCTCAACTTTCCTGAGGAATTTTGAATTATGATTAAATTTGTGAGGAATTTTGAGTTATTTACACAGAAATTCTGTATGAAGTTTTTTCACGTGGAAAAATGCTGATATGAATTAAATGCATTCTCAGCAAGCACCCAAAACATGCAACAAAATGCTGAACGTTAATCCTGTAAGAAGTTAGCTGTTAGCTCATCTGTCTAGTTTTACAAGCTAATGGTCCACAGGATCCTCTCTTACAGCAGTTACAGCATTTTGTTGAATTATTTATTGTCAGACATACAGGAATAAATTTTCATACTCTTCTATTTAAAACTTGGAGTGCAGGAAAAGAAAGGATAAAGCAGTTTGCCTGGGATTACCTGGATATTTCTAAAACAAAAGTAATTTCATATATTTTTGTACAAAATGTGATTCTTTTTGTTCCAGAAATGGAGAATTGCTGGCAGTTAATCTATTTTATCGCTCATAGTTATTGTGTGTGATACTTGCCCTCATGACATTGCACATGTCAGGTATAATTTTGCTTTTCTCATTTCTCATGCTCTCCCTGCCGTTATAGAGTATAACACCATCATTCAAGGCATGAGGAGGAGTTGCTTATTATCCTTTAACTGACTCACACCCTCAGCTTCTGGATTTCAGGCACTTAAACTCTCTCAGCTAAATATTACACAGCATCTTAAAATCCTTTCTTTCATTCTCATACGGACCTTCACATACACTGAAATGCACAGAAAGGTTTCAGCTGATTTCACCAGGCTTTTATTCAGATGCAAATTATTTTCAATACCAAACCAGAAGAAGTACATCAGGAGATTCTCGGTTAAATAAGCCAGCTCCAAAAGCCAGCGTGCTCCTACATTAATGTCCCAGGTTAATCTCAGCTATTCATCACACTGCAATTTTTGCACGGAGCACACGCAACTAGCAATTACTGCGTGAGAGCTGGAAGTGTCAGAGGAGACACATACCTAACGTAGGATCCTAGTAAACCTCAGCAGCAGCCTGTGAAGAAAAGCAGGGTAGGTCACAGCAGGAGCGTAACTCTGCATTGCGTCAGCTGAGGAAGCAGGCTCGCTCAATTGGCTGTTCCAGTTAAATGCCTGGATAAAGTATGAATACCCCGGCATGACCTCTCATTCTGCGAGACCAGTACGCTGCCTTATATGATGACTATACTTATGTAATGTATCCTCCAGCTGAAGCATGGGAGTGAGCTGGTAGATTTTTTCCTGGCTTTCTTTGGCTCTTCAGAACTGTGCTGCTGAGCTGCTGAGAGATGGAGACAATTCTACGGACACCACTATCCCTAGGTGTCCCTCAGATCTGCTTTTTGGGGGCAGGAGCTGTACAGGTCCACAGGCCCCAGTAAAACCTCTTCCAACAGAAGTTATCACTAGCAGGCTTCTGAAGATTAGAGACCTGCAAATGTCTTCCTTGCCTCTCTTGTGCTCCAGTTTCCCAGTATAACCCCTATCTCACAAGAATATAGCGGGGGTTTTAAAGGGTTTTCAGATCCAGGAATCTGTGTTAAAAACATTAAGTCTCTGAACCTTCAGAATTATATTCAAGTATATCACAAAAATGAGAAAGTGCATCCTAAGGAAACAAGAATCAGCTGAGATAGCTGAGCATTTAAAGCATCCGCAGAAAATCCCACTAAATCCTTAGTAATTAAAAATACTGACAAAATACTTGAATGATATCTACAACTAGCATAACCATATATGAAGCTGCAACAAGGCTAAATTTTCTGCAGGAATGCCAACCCAATTCCTTCTACCAACTCATTCTATGAAGAGGAGTGATTTGGCAGATCTCTGGAGGAAAAGAGACCAAACAAATCCTTAGCCACATTGCCATGGAAATACAAATACAAACAGGGCACCTCCTGCTTCCACAGGCTCCAGTGGTTCACAGCCCAAAGGCATTGTAGAGCACGAGATGTATCAGACCCAGGAGCTCAGGTAACAGCAGAACTTAGTTGCTGCCCCCTTTCTGAAACTTTTCCTGAAACTCAGATCATTTCTGTGAGATTCAGCGTGCTCTTGCTGTAATGTTCTCATTATTTTGCATTTGTGCGTGACTCTACCCTTCTCCATTCCAGCTGGGAATAAAAGCAGGAATACTGAAATGCCATATGGAAGGTTGGGGTTTTTTTGATGTGAAATAGAAAGTTCCAGAAACCTCTTGAGTCAGCCTGTTTTTACAAGGTTTTTAGCCTGGTTTATGTATAATCAAGCAAGTCTTTTCTCCATTTAACCACCAAGTCTTTTGAGGGGAAGCCAATTGTCCATAACACTCAACCTTCAAGTTTTCTTCCTCATGTTTTTAACTCTGAAATATTGTTAGTGTGGAACTATTCCAGCCTGCTTCAGCAGACACCCTAATGCCTCCTCCATTTCTGTATGCTACGGAAGAAGAACTGAACCCAGCGCTACATGGAAAAGTTATCAGTGAGATCAAAGAGGCAAGAAGGTAAAAGTCATAATCCCACATACTTATTGGAATGGGATGTGTAAGAAGTTATTTGAATAAATGAGAATTGAAGGAAACCTGTGCTTTGTTAAATGCCTTCGGTAAAACTACCTGCTGCCTTTTATCAGGGATGAAAGTTGTAAAATGCCTATAAATACTCTTCTCTATCTACAGTTTTATTTTTGCAGAAAGGGGGGGGAGCTATAGTGTCACCCTGACATATGCAGCTTGTATCTTCTTTTATACATCTTTGCTATGTATCAAACTACTTAACTTTTGTGTGAGAAGCTTCAGATGTGTCAGATGCTTCAGGCTGGTTGGACTCTCCCCCAGAACTGGAGCACAGGTGTTCACTGTGACAATATTCAAATATTTTACATACAAAATCTCTCTCCAGACAGCTACAATCAGCAGCCTGTGCCCTTTTAAGAGGCTCTCCTGGGCTTGGCACCACCTTTTTTAAACAGGCAGTTTATCTTCTGATAAGAAGCAGAAAGACTTCATTTACAGTTGTTTAATGCTATTAGAGCCTATGCACGTAGTTTCCATAACAAGATAGGAAAAACAAGCCAACTCTTCTGCGTAGGATTTTTCTGACCTCCAGGATATAGGAACACACCTATGGTATCTTGGTGTATGAGTCACTGGGCTGCTGATGTCACGCAGTATGTACTGTTAGGCTTGGATAAGTGACAGAGAGAGTTCACTACAAGACAATAGCTTCTGGTACACTGACGTATCCCCTGCCCATTATAAAGTGGTAACCAGGAAGAAAGTTACTTTAAAACATATGAAAAATTACATTTAGATACAGAAAAAAAACCCATTCTATTTTCCATTCGTAATGCGATGCTGTTAAGCCTGCAGGAAACATGTGACTATCATGCTGAGCCTGGAAAACAGAAAGCAGTGCTGCCCTTTGTCCCCCCGCTCCGTCGCAGCCACTGGGCTCGGCGGGCACCCCGCGAGCCTGTCAGGCTGGGGCACCCACAGCGTGCCACAGGTGAGGAGTGCTGCAGGAAGGGCTGCCAATTGCAGTTTGTTCTGAAATATGGCTCAGCAAGCGAAGCAAAAACCACACTCCTGAACACTTTGCAACATTTAAATAAGAGTCTCAGCTGCTGCCGAGACTAGCATTTACTATCCAAACACATGGTTGTGTGGGTGCTATCAGAGCATGCACTCACACATCCCAGACATCCTGATATGCGCAGGGTGAGGAGCAAAAGCAGTTTGTTTCAAGAGAAAAAGCTTTAAGAAGTGGCTGAGCCGTTGGACAAATGAAGATGAGGTGGCCCAGGGGTCCCCATCACAGGTTGGAGCACATACAGTGTCCCTGTGATTTGCAAGGACAGCTGTGACTGCACCAGCAGAAGTAAAAATAAGTGCAGCTGGCCACTGCAGGGAAGAGGAATTGGTTGCCTAAAAAAGTATTGAACATCCTTGAATATTCATCAGCCAGCTATGCCCTGTGGACCTCTCACTCAAAGATAGTAAATTAAATATGTTTGATTAGATGGGTGGTCATTTTCCTTGCCTGTACACCTACATGTGAATGATACTAATCTGGATAGAAAAATATGAATGTTAGTTCTGTTAAGCAGCCAATAAATATAATTTCTCTCTCAGTTGGGAAGGAATCCAGATATTTTCCCCTTTTTGTTACTTGGATCTTTGTGTATAGCACAGTACATTGCTTTTTTTTTCTATGGAAAAAAGAAAAGGATGTATTTGAAGTGAGAAGAAAGTCTTCCCATCATTCTCTCCTTCAAATACTTCCATGCTTTCTTTCAGTGGAACAACCCATACAATTAACAACCAAGGCACTGGCCTAGTTTTACAGAGTTTGACATCTAATGAAGGTAATACATACATACATGTATTTAACACATACAGCTTTGGCTGGACCATAGTGCAGACAACCCCACACAAGGCTCCACCTTCTTCTCACCACACTCCCCACCAGACCAGTGCTACTAGGATTTCCACACACCGTGACATACCTTTTTTGAGACATGGACTACTAAAATACAATGGCAGTTCAGTGTCAAAGTCATTTTTTTCCCCTCACATCCAATGTTTCCTCTTAAACTCTCCATTATAAGGTCCAGGTCCTGCTCCCTGGGATTTCCAAAGGCCTCTTTCTCTTAAAACCCTGCTTCTCTTTTACCCGATGGAAAAAGCAAATCTAGCCACTCACATCCTTCTGGCTGGTGAGGTGAGTCCATTCCCATGTCTTCTAGGATCCCATTTTTTTTGCAAATAACTCCTTCCTTGCTCTTTCTCTGTGGTTTCACCCTCAAAAGAATTGCCACTGCATGACACTATCCATAACAAGCAAACCAAAACAAGCATTTACTCAACTCACTCTTTCCTTAGAAATCAGAACTACTGGAAAATATTCATATGTTGCTACCTGTGTGAACTCTGAGGCAGGAGAAAGGTAAGTTCATATAAGAAACTGAAAACGAAAACTTTATTACTATAAATCAGACCAGTCATATTCTCTGGTTTTGCTATTCAAACCACCAACCATTTGAAGCAATGCTGTTAGCAGTATTTAGAATTTACAATTTAGAAAGAAAACATGCACTCAGCCACATGCTGACTTTCACTCAGAAAAAGCAAATGTGCACCAGTCATAAAAATCATCATTCTTTTCTGGATAATTTGCAAAGAAAGGGGAAATGGCTAAGTCTGACAAATATTCACTATAAATAGTTTATACCTGACTATCTGATGGATGGATGGTTAGATGGATGAGCAGAATATGTTCTTTAGAGGATCTCTAGACAACTTCATAATTTCATGTTCATAGACCATAGCCCTGTGCATTGGCACATTTTACTGAAGGCAGATATTAAGAACGTCTTTCCTTCTCACAGTTAAACTGTATAGAAATATCTAGTAGAAATACTCTGCCAAAACATTCTCAAATCTTGCAGATTACTTTCAAAATAATTATGGAAACACGTGAAAAATATTTTGCTTATGCTACAGAAATTAAGGGATGACGAAGAAGGCATTAGCTTGCTGCCTAGTCAATCCTTGGGGAACTCAGGGTATGCAGCTGGGGTGAACCTGTCTCTCAGAGGCTCCAAAGAGGTACGCTGCTTGCTGCTGTTGTGTAGAAGCTGGGGTTAAGGACTAGAACATAGGAAAGGTTATCTCGGGGCACGGTCAAAGTTCCTTCAAGGAAAGCATTCTTGGGTGAAGGAGCAATCATCTTCAACTGTCAGACTTGCCTTTCTGCTTGCTCATAAATAATCCTTGATGAAGTGAGAGGTAATTTCCTTGGCCATGGCCAAGGATCATTTGACTCCTTTTCACTAGTCAACAACCAGTTTCATTTTGAGTAGATATCTTTACTGTTGTTGTTGTTGTTGCCGTGCTCAAATACGGGGCACGTAATCTGCAGTCACAAGGCTTAGGCAGGCTGATGAGCATACCTGACAGAGTCACTAATGCTGCCTATATCTCCTTGATGCTCTACAGCTTTGCAAAAAACAACTTTCTTGGCTTCCCTCAGTGTTCCTGCCTTTACAATGGCGGTCATTCAGATGCTGAATGAAGAGCATTAAATTATTAATATTAATATCCTGCCTAGTGATTTGATGAATTCCAGAACAGTTGCTCATGACTCAGACATCAGTGGTACTGGTATGACATCATCATTGAAAGTAATGCAAATGTGGAGTGTCATTTATTTTGCATTTGTTGACCAGGCACTTCAGTATGTATTCCTCTTGCCTAATGAATACCAGAATGCACAGGCAGCTGTGTGATCTTATTTATTTATTATTCAGAAATCATGTATTTTGGGACTAGTCTTCTATAGTGTTTTCATTGGTGAGCTTGCTCAAGATATATGGTAATGCAATTTACAAATTACACAAATTGGGGATGCATCATCAGGAAAGGATCTGAACAGCTTCCCTACAGAAGGAATTAGATTTCTTTTTTTAGAAAGGAGAGTAAACAGGAAGAAACAAAGTGCAAATTATGCCCTGAAGTGGAGAGTGAGAAAGAATACATTGTTTGATCTCAGGACAGCTTTGTGCTATTAATGTAAAGCAACCATGACCACAAAACCAACATGAAAACCCAAACCAAACCAAAACCAAATACAATCCCAGAATGCAATCAAAGGGGCATTTCAGTTACTGAATGGTTAATAAGACTCATTAAGATCTCATCTGCAGTCCCTTGGTCAAGAAAAGAATAATACCAACTGGGATAGGTGCAGAGATGGCTACTGAGATGTTTGAAAAATTAAGAGTCAATCTAATGGGAGAAGGCCGTAGAAATTATTTTACCCATTTGCAGGAGGTTAACTGTCAAGATAAGGACTGCTGTCTGTCAGTGCTGGAAAGTAAGCGAGGGAGTCACAGGAGTAATCTCAGCTCATCCACAACACATGCATGAAAACAACTGGGCATAAACTGGCTGTGAAGAAAGTAATGTAGGGAATTAGAGAAAAGTTTTTACCATCAAACTGATACTCTGTAGAAATAATAAGAGCAGAAAACCAGTTTGTTTTTAAGCTTGAGACATTAATTAGTGAGGTGAAAATGTGTTTACTGTGATAGCAGAAAACAGGGCTTGAAAATGCAGGAGTCCTTCTCTAGTTGTCCTACTTAATATTTGTTGAACTGTATTTGCAAGGCCTGAGAAGAACATCTGCAGGATATGGAGAAAATAAGAGTCACTCTAATGCAGTTCATATGAATCAGGCAAGTGCTTAGATATAGCCAATTAGATCCATATGACTCCACTGGAAGCCAAATGTTGCTGTACGACCTGTGTAATCCTGAAATACCTCTTTGTTCCTCATGGATGCCCCCTGGTTCTGCTGAGCAGGGAGATGTAGAGCTGGCCATTTGCTGGTGGTCACCACTCTTCCCCCTTCAGCACCCTCCACTACCAGCCCAGCATGACCTCAGGCTGCTGACCCATGGGGCCTCCTGGCAAGCACAGGTGTCCTCCAGCAACTGCGAGGTGCCCGACCCTTTCAAACCGAGAATGAATGCATGGATTTGGTAATTCGATTTATGGTTGAGAACAAAGAGTCCGTAATGAAGTTAGCCAAGATACCTGTATTCATTTGGTTAGCAAAGATGGCCAAAGCACTGAAAGGCTGTGTGATTTTAAGTGCTAAAAACAGAGGAAGACCACTAGCTTTCAAACGTTGTAAGTAAAAGGCAGAATTTTATGCATGCACCATCTATTAACTCTTTCATAAGCAATTTTCTTCAGCTAATGCTGAAATACCTATTCATGAACGTTTCAGAGTTATACTGGCATTCATACAAAACCAGATAAACGAGTATCTGAATATTCATCTCAATATCAAGAATCTTACCAAATCAACTGGAAAAGACCCATAAAATATATGGCAACTGTTGGTGACAACTTTCCAACAGTTATTCGGCATGCTGTTTTCACACTACTGCCAGGACCCTAATTGAGATCAAATACAAAAGCCAGGTCTCACGGTAATCTATAAACCACTCAACTAGTGAATGAAAAAACAGAATGGAGTGCAAGCCAGTCAAAAAAATAACAGTGAAATATATAATGAATACTTAGCATTAGTGGGTCATGCAGTATGAGTAGAGAATCTGCAGTTAGGGGAGACTTGGAGAAAGATGACAGAAAATAGTCACTGAAATAGAAAAAATCTTAAAATGGGAACAACTACAAAGCTTGGAACTATGTGTCTTAGAAAAGATTCAGAGAAGTTATGTTTCTATTCCCTGTCATATGAAATAAGAGCAAAGAGGCATTCACCTGTATCAGGAAGTGACAGCTATAAATCTTGTTATGCAACCTGATCTTGGAATTTATTGCTCCAGGATGTCAGTGAGGCAAAAAATCTAGATAAATGGACATAATAATAATTTCAGAAATAACAAAGATATCTACTATTGTAGCAATTAATATTAATACTACAAAAACATAGGAGAGCTTATGAAATAATTTTTCAGAATTTATCTCAATCTTCAACATTTCCCAGGGGACAGAGGAACTCCCATCTATCACATGAGGTTCTTGTGTCTTTTAATTACTAGTATTTTCTTTCAATTATCTGGTTCAGCCATCTTCAGAATAGACACAAAAAAGTTATCCTCTTATATTGGCAATTCCAACATTAAGACTTACACAGAGAGTAGGAGGAGGCATCAGGAAAATATATTAGCAGAAGAGAAGATGAATAGCGGTTGTAAAGCTTATTAATTCTTCTTGCTTCACCAAAGGCAAGAAAATCCTATGTCATCTGCACTCTACTGAGGAATATTCCCAAACCTTTACTGTGTTCCAGCATTATGGATTAATGAGGATATGACACAGTTAGCTAAGAGCATCTCCCTATTAACCTTACAGGTTAACCAAGACAGTTAATACTTCAGCCTTGATGGCATTACTTGGTGATTGTAGGTCAGGCTTTTTGCCAGCACTTACCCACTAAGTGCACTTAAAAAGAGTAAGAAAAGTAAGAGAAATGGCTGTCAGGTAGAAATAGATATAACTTGGAGGGACAGGTGGCTTTAATTAAAAAATCACTGCAAGAACTGTTCCCAAAGATTCTCCAGAAGACATATATTTTAACCTCTTCATTCCTTCTCTACCATTTCAAAAAGCTATAAACTAAGCTCTCAGGAGGCAGGGCTGGTATGTTGACTGGCCATAGGTGTTTAGTGGCATCTGAGGTGCCCTTTGAGCTGGCAGATATAACACAGGACCTATGGGAAGGAGGCACGTACCCTTCTGCAAGGGCAGTCAGAGGCCAAGAGAACTACTTGAGGGTATCTCATATGGCACCAGACATGTGTGGGTGACTGAATCTGGCCCCCAAGACATACAGCTTCATCAGTTTCAATGGAACAACATTAATTTATGATGTCTGAGACTGTAGCTGAAAGTATTATTCAGACCTATAACACAGCATGATTACGACTTGTCTGTTACCCAGATTTTATAATTAAAAACAGGGAGAGAATAGTGAATACCAGTCTTATATGTTTTGCTAATGTTATTGAGGAATCAGACTTTAAAACTTTAGCCTTGGTTATGAATTAATATGACACGTTGTTTATCAGCAATGAGAATACTTTGAGCTCTCTGAAGTCTTAAAGAGGAGGAGAGGAAAAACAGGAATTAAGGATTATATTATTACCCTTATGGAACCTACTTAAAGGAAACTTGCATGAATTTTTTTGCTACATAATTCTAAAAATCCTCATTAAAACCAGACGATATCTCACACTGATGTTTGTTAAAATAAAGGGAAATCAGTCAAACCTGTTATGTCCAAAAAATATTTTTGTATGTGTTTTTTAATAGTCATCTTCATATCTACTGAATTCATGACCAGAATTGCTATCTGATCTGAGAAAGCACAGCAGTGTAGAACTGCACCAATATACATCCTAAAGTTCAGTGCCTTTAGTCTAGGAAAAGATAATCTGGGAAAGAAATGTCATAACCTTTCACTGACAGGATTTTGCATATTCTTTTTCTCCAATGACAAGAACTGAAATCACATTATATCAAGGTCAGACAAAGGCAAAGTGTTACTTAACTCCAGTTTATGGTCGAACAATTTCATGTACATCACCTCTCCCTGTATCATTCTTGGTAGAGTTTATGGCTTAGTAGTCATATTCCTGTCTCCCCATTATGAAAGATATTTTCTTCTTCTTATGTGAAAGAACAGCATAGACAAGGAATTGAATGTCCAGGGAAAACAGTAAAGCAACCGTACAAAGCACTGTAGCATCATGCAGTAAACAAAAGAGAGAGAGAAACAAAAAGTGGAGAATATATTCATTGCTGTTTCATAAGCCTGTGTGGTTAATTGTAACAGAGGAAGACAAACTTTTTTTGACAGAATTGATGACTATTTTTAGAAAGGAAAATATCTCGCAAGCACAAGATCAGGAATTCCAACAGTGCAGACCAGGAAGGTCTTCAGCATGAAGTTTCTTGTTGAGGTTTCCTTTTAGCCATATATTAGAAGAAGTTAGATCAGTTCCATAATTCCTACCACTTGTCAGTAATGTACAGGAAGTTGATGTATACAGATCGATAGATAGATAAATCAATAGAGAAAGAGAGAGAGAGTGCGTATGTGTGAGTGTGTGAGTGTGTGTGTGCACATGTTGACAACATTGAAGCAATCATGAGGACTCCTGATGACAAAATTTAATAAAAGCCCATATAAAATACTGGTAACATATGTTGCCTCCTGTGAGCATCCTGATAGTTAACCATTTTCCCCATTTGACATTATAATTTGCAAAAGTAGAACATAAAGCTATACAAACTCTAAACATATGCATCCAAGAAGCAGAAGCAGCCAAGAACCGAGTCCCTGTCGATGAGTAAACTTTGAGCAGAAAAGCAGACTTCTTCCGGTTTTCAGCCTTTCAACATGCTTATCTGGAAATGGACTTTTTCCCTTCCCTGTTTTCTGCTCTCCCCCTTCCTCCCCACCCAGGAGCTGGAGGAGCCTTGCTGACTCCTGGGTACTGTTCTTTTCTTGTTCGGTGCCTAAGAAGCTGATGTCCCATTCTAAAACAAGTCAGCTGCATGGCAAAGAAACAAAAAAGGCCCAATTAACCCAACTGCATAGGGAGCATAACGAAGCACCTTTAGCAGACCACAGTGTGGCTCCTCTAGGTCTCTGTTGTCTCTCCTTCCAGGCAAGGGTGGGTTTGATTGCTTTCACTAGTTCACCAGCGAGCATATAGCTACACCGCTGTCCTGAGGGCAGGAGGATGTTAGCCAAGAGGATGCTGGCTCTGTACCAAGCAGCAGAAAAAACTTCCCTCTCTTACTTCTCTTATTCCTAATAGAACAGGTCAAAATATAGAATGTTTTTTTTCTTTATTTCCCCCGGTGAAATTTTACCAAGATGTGAGGATAAAGCATAATAGGTGGGGGGCTTCTGCTCTGAGTACTCAGCCTCCATCTGCCTTGCAGAGCAATGCTGCAGGAGCCCAAAGCTCGCTGAAAAGCTGCAGCTTAGCTCTAAAGCTTCTGACCCTACCTTAGCAGCAGCACACTTAATGGCACACCCTTGAGAGAAGTGGACGTCCTAAGCATAAATGAATCCACTTGGGGATTTCAGAAACATCACGAGAAACTTTGAGATCAGGTTTGTTATTCTTTTCAAGGTAGTCAGACTTACCAACCATAGTGTCATTATCAAAAAGCTAGATAGCCCCACAGCCAATTTACTAATACCTCATGCTGGAAGAATAAATCTCACTTGTACACAATGAAGCTATATAGCATTTTCCTTGCCAAAGGAGCACGTGTTCACAAAACATAAAGATTAATCACTTAAATACTAATAACTTGAAAGTATGATTGGAACGATGGGCACTTGGGAATGGTTAAGTATGCATCCAACACCCAACAAGAAATCTCCCCTTGCCAAACACAGGCACAGGCCTGGGATTAAAGACCCAAGGCTTCCAGCTCCACCTTTGCAATGGCCTCTGTGCCTCATCTTGAACAAGTCCCACGTTTACTCATTTGCTTCAATTGCTTGAAATGGGTGATCTCTACCCCCATCTTCACAGAGTTTGAAGGAGCTTTATTCATCTATTTCTGTAGCAGTGTTTTGCAGCACTGGCATAAAACCTTTATGTAAATATGCAATATACACACCCAGGAGAGAAAGGATGTGAAAAACAGCTCAGCTCCTCTCAAAGTGAAACTGGATCTCCTTGCCGCAACACATGAGGGTAATAAAAGTGTTGACTCCTCCTCCCACTCAGCACAATCATGTAGGATAGCTGTTCTTTAGTTGATGCAGTTTTAGATTACCCTCTCTAGTAGGCAATATTATTACATTTATCTTCCTACTTATCAACCAAATTTCTAACTTTAAACGGCCTATCATTTCTAGTTGAGTAACAAAATAAACAGCATAATTCTACCAAGGCAATTAAGCAAACATTGCACAATACCACCACCTGAGGTTGTCAGTCTACCAGATACCTCTTATTGTCCCCGCTAACCTAACTGAAACTTGAAATAATTAGGAAATAGAACAATAGTGGCTCCTGAGCTGTATATAGGAAAAAGCTGGAAGGAGCACTAAATGGGGACAAAAGAAGGATGCTGACTGTGAATGCTGTGGGCCCATGTCAAGGATAGATGGAAGAGTTTGGGAGGGGAGGCACACACCAGCAGGGAGCAGGTGCTATTGGTGCCAAGTCTTCCTGTGATCCTGGTAAGAGCTACATTTTGGGTTAAGTTTTCTGGTTTAAAAAATTGCCCAGAGGAAAGTGAGAGCAATATCCATTTGTCTTTTGACCTTCCTATGCTCCACCCTTATGCAGGCAAAAATTGTGAGCCTTGAACTAAAAAGGAAACAAATTATATGTTATTGTATCTTTTGAAGCAAAATGTTTAGGAAGATTGTTGAGGAAACTAACTCATAGTTTTATATCAGTCAGAGCTAGGCTGTCATAAAGCACTGGGAAACAGCTGAAGTATAAGATTAATGAGATTACAGAAAAGGCAGGACGAAAGATGGAGAATATTTTCATAATGAAAGGACAGTAGTAAAGGGTGCTTATTCATCAGAAGAAGAGAAGGCAGATTTTCTTCTAACGAGAACTGGCGTCGTATAGGATAAGAAGATGGAAACACTCAGCCCAAAGGAGTGCTGTACACACCTGAGAGTCAAGTACTACCTAAGACTGAGTTTCAACCTGGGGAGACAAAAAGAAAAGACTGACTATACTCCAGTACATTTAAAGGGACAGATACCTAGGATTTACTTAAATGAATGCACAGAAACCTAGATGATTCCTTAATGAAATATGGATATTGAGCACCTTTAAATTTTTCTGGTTCGTTTCCTGTTATTTGCCTACCCCTACATTCTATTTTTCAATTTTGTGGAGTCTTCGCTTTGAATGCAATAGAGAGAGGGGTTTGCCATTCATTCCAATTTAATGTCTTATGGTCTCATTGGAACAGAGTTTCTCTATTTCAGCCAGCCTAAATATCCCCCTTTCTTACATCTGTCCTTGCCAACAGAACAGGTCAAAACAGAATGATTTTTCTTCTCTTCATTTCCCCATATTGAAATTTTGAAATTATTCAGGCAGTTCCAGTTCCTAATCATCTCCTTTTATCTCCTTAGATTACTCATCTGGGACTCCTTGCAATCCATTTCCTGCAAATAGCACAAGTAATTAGGTCTCCCTATAGAGTTATCATTTACCTGTGATTTTTATAATTTTTACTGAACGGTGCCCATTACAACTGCATTGCCCTCTCCAGGTTTCCTCCAAATTTTCTTGCTAAAGAAATGCCTGGAAGTAGCATTCCAGGAGCAATTGAGTGTGAGCTGGAATAGCATCAACTCACTTTTCTAGGTCCCATTCAGCTCCCTGAGCGCTTCTCAGTACAAAAGACATGTGCAGTGTATCTGCCAGGGGTGCCTCTCTGCATGCCTCTCCGTTGCACCTCATCTGCTGGTGCCCTTCAGCTCTGGAGTAATAGAAATTAAGACCAGAATAGTTGGCTTGAGATAATTTAACACAATTGCAGACAAAGCCTTTTCAGCAGGCTTCGTGTCAAAGCAGCGATTGTTTTACATTTGCAGTTACGATGCACCAACTCCCAGTGTGTTGTTTCTTCCCTAGAAATTTGGCCCCGACGGTTGCCAAGTCCCAGTCTCTGGGACGGATGGATGTTGCTCTTCCTCTCTGGCTGGCGTCAGCTTTTCACAGCAGGAGTTCCCCCCACACTCCCAGGTGTACGTGGGGTGTGACAACGCAGCTGTCTCGCCGATACATCCAAATAATGAGCTTATCTTCAGCCTTCCTTGCTGGCTCCCCTAGCACCCTCCTGCCACCACCAATGACTCCCCAGCCAGAGCTCACTCCATGCTGCCCTTGCTGGAAGGCACTCGTTGCCTTCTGCCTGTCTGGGAATGCCTCTTTATTCGCATCTTTTAATCAATCTGGATAAATGTTGTCAGTGTAAGGTTGCTACTGCTCGCAACCTCTAAAACTTTTAACGTGTACCACATGTTCCTGCAATACAGCTGGCTCACTCTGCATTAGCATAAAAAAGACACTGCAAAGCCATCCAACTGCTTTTAAAATCAAAAGGAATCTTTCCACTGAGTTTTATAAGAGCTGAATTGAGGCCTTGTGACCCTGCTACAGAGAAGTATTTACACACATGCCAAACTCTAAGTATGTGAAAAAGCCCCACGGATTCAATAGGCTTCTCAGATGCTTAAGCACTTCAGTCAAGGACTTAATGTTTTTTTTAGGTTGCTGTAACCATGCCCCTGTTGTACAAAATAAAATCCATGGGAGAATTCCCCTTGCTCCAATGAAAGAAGGAATAGGCCTCTATATTATGTATAAACATATATATATATAATACACCTGTTTACATACCTACGCACACACGTGTACATACATATATTAGCATCTCTTCTTTTCATATTCTTGGAAGCAAAGCTTTTATCTCATTTTTATCATTAACTGTGAAACCCAGCATTTAGGTCCACATTCTTTACACTGGAAAAAAACTTCCTTTTAAATGCCCTTGTCCCAGTGCTGGTGGATGCTCTCTGCCCTGGGACATTCTCACACAACAGACAAATAAAAAGCCCGAAGAACCTGAGAGGTAGAAATATTGGCCTTGGGAAGATAAAATAAGAAATAAAGACATTTGGGGAACATACTGAAAGATTTACCTCGGAGACCATCAAAAGGAAGAATCATTTCCTTTCCTGCTTTAGGGCAATGTTTATTTAGATTAAAATGTGAAAGGTGCAGTGGAAATAAATATTATCTTTGTTGTCTATAGAACCTTCAAAGAAACCTGCGTCTTATAATGGCGTTCAGGGGAAGTTTCTCCCTTCATTCCGTTTCCCTCCTTTATCTCTTTTTTTAAACTGTAATATGCAGGCTTTAGCCTAAAAATTCCCTACTGAAATTGAGTGAATTCATGCATATATATGCTGAGCAGCTGCAATCACATGTGACTCAGGGGCAATGCAGCATTTCAGCCGCAAAGGCTCCAAAAATGAAACGAGAACAATGAGAGTTTACCTTGCGGTAAGGGCTGGCGTATTAACACCAGAAGAGACACTGAAACAGTATGTCCCCAATTCTTCAGTCTCTGAAGGAAAAGATTGAATTGCTGCATTGCCTCACTGAAGAACAGAGTCCTCCAGATTCACTGTAACTCACTTACAGCAGTATAGAAACAGATATATAAACAGGTAGATATAATTTTCTACTTAACTAGCAAGTTGTTTCTGCTCTATTTTTATTTGATTCTCCACAATACATAAATAAAATAACATCAATAACATCTGTGAACATCACTGCCCTTCCTCTTCTCTAAAATATCCCGTAACCTTCCATAACTTACTTTATTGCTATTAAGCCTCATGTCAGGCTATCTTAAATCTTCTAGACCAACAGAAAATATTGTCTGGATTACAAACACTTGGGTTTTTACAACAGACAGCAGGCAGGCAGAGGAGCAAACACTCAAATTCAGGAGTATTAAAAATATTATGACAACTGTCAGGTTTTGAGGGGCTTTTTTGGAGCCTTCTCTCTCCTTCAAGTGCAAAGCACCTGGGAAGGCAGCCAGCCAGCACCAACGGGCCCTGGAAGCTTAAAGTCCGCAGAGAAGAGCACCAATTTATCCTGCTAGATATCCCTGTTACAAACCTTCTGGGGCTTACTTCCCATACAAGTAATCTGTGGATAATGCCAATGTCATGAAAAGCAACCATGACTTGTGTCAGGACCTGAGAGAACTTCTTCAGTGGCAAAGCCACTTCTGTACCCACAGCAGTTGGAAAGGTGCTCACTACAAAAATCCAAGAGCTAGCCCAGTATTTTGTCTGTGCTGTGCCTTTTCTCATCAGGACTAAAGAAGTGCTAGGATATTTCCAGAAGGCAGCTGGCAGAGGCTGGTAGGGGGAGACTCCTATGGCTGGTGAGGTCTTGTGGTACAGGTCAGTGGGCATACTGCACTACAGCACACTACTCACCACTCTCCTGGGGATGTATGGAAATATGGAGGTAGAGTCCTGGACTATGACTTCTTAAGAGACAATTATCATTTTGTCTGTTTTCTCCATTTAAAATCTCTGAAACGAGAGGGCTGTGGTCAGTGTTTTGCATGCCCTGGCTCTGGCAAGAGGACATGTTTGATGGTGATAAGCTTTTGGGGATAAAGGTGGAAGAGTGAATAGTATAGAGGAAGGCAAAGTTGTTGCCATTTCACTTATACCAACTGTTTGGAACAGTCCCTATGGTGTACTGTCACCTCAACCACGTTTAGGAGCTGTCTAGAAGAGAGGTGGTTGGAGCAGAGTCACAAAGAAAAATAATAGCTATCTGTATATAATGACCTGGCATCTAGTTCTTGAGCTCATTCCCTGGCTCTTTCCAGGCATACCCATTTAGCCTCGATTACCCTCCCTACACTGAAAAAAAAAAAAAAAAGAAAAGCTATTTTCATTAGCATTGTTAATTCCATGCCTGTACATACCAGGCATTTATAGATCAAACTTTATTTGTGGAGTAGATGTGGAAATGGACTGGATCTACAGTCTGCATTCTGGACAAGGTCAAAATTTATGATGTTAATGGTCCCATTTCTTCCCCAAACTTATTAATCCCTCCATGAGAGATCACAGGGAGTCCTATATGAACACATTTACACACATAAACTGTATTTCCTGTATCGCTACTTTCTCACTTTTCATAGAATCATAGAATTATTAAGGTTGGAAAAGACCTCTGAGATCATCTAGTCCAACCACCAACCCAACAACACCATGCCTACTAAACCATGTCCTGGAGTATCACATCCACACGTTNACTAAGAGGTCACTAAGAGGTCATCAGATTATACTCTCTACTGTAACTTCTGAGCAAGAGGATATCAGCTAATGTACAAGCACAGACAGTGTATACCAGGGTAAAGGCAAATCCAATATTGAGAGCAAGTTAGGCTAACCTGTGCTTCTTTGTCCTCAGCTTACTTGGAGCACAGACAGGCTCAGTTATAGCTGATATAAGATTGATGAAGTAGCTCCCTCATGGCTTCAGTCCTCATCTCCTAGCTGAAAAGCAGTATCCATGAAGCCTGCACTAGCCAGGCTTTGTGAATGTTAACATATCAAAGATGGATACATTCCAGGCATTTGCCTTGCCTTGATTTCAGGCTCCAGTCCTTCTGTGTGTAAACCTGCAGCTATATCCCAGTTTTCAGCAGTTTTTTCAAAACCTACCAGTTACCATTTGTCCCTCCAAAAAGCATTTGAGCTTTGTGTATTAGCTCCCTCATATGCTCTGAGAAAGGTTGGGTACTTGATTACACTGATCTGTTTTGGTTAAATGTTTCTCACAAATGCTGTCATTTCCTACTGTCTGTGCAATTTTTGTTTATCTAATGATTTTCAGCATATGCTTCTAAGAGACTCAGGGGCTGTACAGTCAGCATCCATAAAACATGATCCAGAAAAGCCAGTCTATTTTCAGCAAGCTTAAATCAGTCATGCAGAGATCCACTGGAGATTTCTAGTGGTTAGCAAAAGAAAAAAGTTGAAAGAAGTTATTTTCTGTGTCAAAATTATTCATTTCACTTGATAATTATCATGGATTGATGCTATATTTAACTATCCATGTTCAGTACCATGTTAATCCTTGTTTTTGTAGTCTTTTTAATACCAAACACCTAGACATCCTTTCTGCCACCAGCCTGAAACAAGAGATCACATCTCTAAAATGTCCCATTTTTGTTGGCAAGTTTGGGAAATAGATCAAAAACCTGAAGCCATGGACTTGTTTCTTCTAAACAAAAGATTATCACAGTGTTGAGATTATTTTTCATGCCGCTCTTCTTTCTTACTTGCATACTACCTCCCACACCCACCTCCTGGCAAGTCAACAAGCTCTGAGAGCAGTCAGTCCTCACTTTCGTGACTCAATCTCAGAGCATTAAAACCTTAAGCTTGGCAGGTGTCCAGGATGAAGAAATTTTAACAAATCTCCCACAAAGGGCACTCTAATCATAGTGAGCACTGAAGCCTTGAACATAATACTTCCTCCATATGTAAGATTCCCAATTTGCTTAATGGCCTTCTCTCAAACTCTTCAGTATGATATTGCAAACGTTCTTTTAAAAATCCCAAGTCCTCCCCAACACATAACCAGCATGTACAGCACATAAAGAAAAAAATATAATTTACTATTCACTTCTGGCTTCTGCTGAGAAGTCTTCTTCCAAGTCATCATTTATTGGAAAATAAAAAAGAAATACCATGTTCAACTTATCTTTCGGAGATGCTTCATCTTGTAATTCCCATTGCAACAACAGAGGCACATACTTGCATGAAACGTTGTTTATCTCTTTTTGGGTGACCTCATCGAAGGTTATTTGCAAGAAGATGGAAATGCAGACTGATTTATTGGTAGCTGGAGTCTGTGAATTTCACGCAGAAAATCAAATGGTAGATTTTATAACTACAGCTAAAAAGCCTCCATTCTGTAAGTTGCAAGTCATTTCCACAAGTACGGGTTCAGTTGTCTGCACCACACCATCAACTCAACCCTCCTGCTTTGTTTTATGATATGAGCTGACACTGCTTCCTGACAGCTACATTCAGAGCAAAGATATTTACAAATAAATGTGATTGCACCCATTTTTGTTCATATCTAAAAGGTGTGAACAACACCCAGGTAAATCCAATTTTACTCCATGTATATATATAATTAGTCTATGGTAGAACTGTAGAAAAGATTCTGGATATTGCTTATCTGAGACCTATAAATTCATCTCTATGAATAATTAGTTAATTAATTTAGTTACCCAGGGAAAGATATATTACAGAAGCCATTCTCCATATTCATTGCCGTAGTTATGCCTGCCACTTTAAAGACAAAAATGTACGTAAGTAAGTGTAGAGCTACATTAAACAACAAGTTCAGGGACTTTTCAACACATATAAGTAATTCTTTTTTTCCTGAAGTTTTTTTCTGGCTACATAACTGAAATTTATAAATCGTTCTCTGATTATTTTGGGCATTATTTGTTCTTTGAACATTGTTCTTTAGCAGAAATCTATCATACACTAAAAGAAAGAGCTGTGAACAAGCATTTTGTGACAGAGTGTGGTTAGTCCTCTGGAAAAGGCAGACAATTGAAGATAGAAGTGTCAGAAGAAATACAAAGGTCCAAGAAGAAAGCAAGGCACTACAAACTCCGTAATTTATGCCATGTACTGACACAACACAATTTACTGCAAATAAGTGTAATTCTCCCTCCCATAAGGCTGCATGCTAATCATACCTATCCAGTTTTTTTAAGGAAACAAGGACGATGAGCCAGCTCTGGAGGAGGATGAGGGAATTCAAACCCTTTCAGTAAGGAAGACTAAACTTCTGCTCATCCAAAGCATGTGAAGCAGGGAGCACCTGCTATGTCAGCCAGTATTAAAGGAGAGAGAAAAAAACATGCCTCAGTTACTTATCCGCTATAAAATGTCATAGTTACATTTATTTCAGCTGCTTATTTACATTAACAGAAGGTCTTTTCCGCATTCCCCAGCTCAGGCAAACACATCCACCTCACAGCAATCCCTTGCTACACCTGACATACTGCAGTCCCAGGCCAAACATGAGCTATTGCAACTCACCTTTGAGCTGGCTAGGGTTTAGAGTGAAATTAAAGTCAATACAGCTCTTTATCTTATATTTTTCTTTGTATTTCTACAATTTTATCATGCTAAATATCTGCTTTTCTTATACCATTTTTTTTACATCAGTGAACAAAAATGCCTTTTAAAATTCTTACCTTTTTAAAGCATGGAAAAAGTAGTGTCTAGAACACTTTGTGCAGACGTCTCCCTGAAATCTGGCACAGTCATTAAAAAAGGATACAATGCACAATTCAGTAAATGTGGGAAGAAAAAGTTTTGGTGAGTCTTGAGTCATCACTCACAAAATTAATGAATGAGATGTCCAAACCCCACCATTTCCAAGTTCAAAACTGATGAGCAAATCCTTCCCTTAAATGGTTCTGACTGGTTGCCAGTGGCCAATTCCCCACATCCTAGACAACAGACATAACTTCAAGATACAAATAACCCTCTTGGTAGAATTGGCATACAGACTTCTAGTGGGGGAATAACATTTGACCATTACCACTGAGGAATTATTTTGTTCCTTTCATTTAAAAATGAACGGTATTCTAATTTGAAAACAAAATCATTGCATTTTAAAACCTATCATCTAGCTTAAATCTAAATACTTTTCGATAAACACATGCTCTTAGGCATGGGACTGGGGAAGATGAAGGAACAATTAAAGAGATAATGAAAATTAAGCCTCTTGGTTATACTAATAAAAAAATGATAGTGATCATCTGCCCCACCCAGCCTTAATAGCAGTCTTTCATAAATTTTCCATTAAAATAAAATGAAACATTGAGCATTGCCATTTTAATGAAATTCTTTGCAGCTGCATTTCTCTCAGCCCAATGTTAGTATTAAGCATTTAGTGAGTTTCTTTTAGAAGCTAATTCAATAGTGCTTGCCATTATATAGCTACTATCTCATTTTCATTTAACCACTGAGACATTATGATCTTCCAGAATGAGACTGTTTCAAAACCTATAAAGATTATTTGCTAAAGTTTAATAATACTCACTTGGCCGTGAGCATTAATTTCAATGAATAGTCAATACTTTCTACATTGCAATATCCTGACATTAAGTAGCCAGCTATTCATTTGCAAGACACTATAATTTTTTTATTAAGCATCTTTTGCTGGTTTATGTCCCCCTTTCAATGTAACATAATTTATGAACATCTAAGTATGATTTGCTCATAGCATTTAAAATAAAACTTATTTAAAAATTGTTCAGATCATTCTTGAATTACTTCTTGAATTACATGTCTTCTGGAAATAGTTTGATGTGACTAGTTCAATAACGGGTTGAAAGATTAAAAACAAACCCTCACTGGTTGATTTAAGACACTTTTTGTGGCAGTTATATTCAGAAATGTTGCAAGATTGACTTTTCTCTTAAGCCGTTCCTTCAAACAATACCTGTGGGAATGGGGAATTAGGTTTCTTTTTGTATCCTGGCTATATACATAGATTTTGAGATGTTTTTCTTTATCAAATAAGTTAACAGAACGCATACAGAAATATTAGATTTTTCATTATAATTTTTTTCTGTTAACCACCTGCATGGTCCCCTTAATATAGTATTAGATTACCACTCAGCCAAATGCAGCCCTTCAGAAGCAAATAAATCTCATCTCAGTTATGCGAGATGAATCTTGCTCTCATTTTGCAGCGTATCCCTTTTGGACACCTGGTTCCTGGTGTGGAAAAGAGTCATAGACTAGTTTAGGATGGTAGGGACTCCTGGAGGTCATCTGATCACATCCCCAGACTATCAAGGCCCAGCTACATGCTAGCTTTGACCTGCAGCCTTTAAATCACTGCTCCCAGTTTGGTGTCATCTGTGAACTTACTGAGCTTGAAGTCCCATTGCCCAGGTCACTGACAAGGAATGCTAAGCAGTATCAGCTTCAGGTATAACCCTGCAGGAAAGTCACTAGTACCTGGCAACCAGCTGGATTTCAAACCACTAATCACAATCCTTTGAGTGCAGCAGTCCAGCAGGGTTTCACCCACCTTGTAGTCCACACGTAGTCCATATCTCCCTGGCTGAACTGCAAGTATACTATGGAGACTGTGTTGACTGTGTTGTTAAAGTCAATGGAAATGACATCCACTGCTCTCCCCTCATCTCATCAAAGAACACAATTAGGTCAAGCAGTCACAGTTTTCCCTTGATGAATCTGTGCTGGCTGTTCCCTCTCAGCGTCTTGTCCTTCATGTGCCTGGACGTAACATCTGGGAGGATTTGCTCCACAGTCTCCCAGAAACTGAGGTGAGGCCTATAGTTCCCTGGGTTTTCCTTTTTGCCCCTTTTTTTTAAGATAAGTGCGACACTTTACTTTTTTAATCTCCCCCAGTTGCTGTGACCTTTCAGAGGACAGTTAGCTCCCTCAGCACTCTCCACGGATTTGTATATGTCTTGTTCCCTTATTTGGTCTTGAATTTGATCATTCTCTACTGTAGACAGTACCTCTTTTCTATAACTTTGCACAGAGATGTTGGAGGCCTGAAAACAGACCTTGCCAGTAAAGAGCAGGGGAAAGACAACACTGAGCATATCAATGTCTTTCAAGCCCTTTTTCATTAGATTGTCTTCCCATTTGATAGGGACACCACATTTTGTCAGTCTTTCATTTTGCTGCCAACATACCTGTAGAAGTACTCCTCGTTACCTGTTACATCCTTCTCCATTTTCAGTGCCAGATGAGCTTTAGCTTCTGTCCATGCACGTATGGCTGACATTTCCATATTCTTGTTGGGATCATTCTTGTGCTTTGAGGAGATTGTCTTCGATGAACAACAGACACTCCTTCCCTCTAAAGGATGAGCTCCTCTACTCTTCAGGACAGTCTTCCTCATGATCCTGAAGTCCATGGTTTGGTCTCTGGTACTTGCTTGTTTCCTGCAGGATAATAACCAGCACTAGCTTAAGGTCCTTGTAGTCAAGGCTGCCACTGACTACCCCAGTCCCAACTAGTTATTCCTTGTTCATAAGCAACATGTCCAGCAGAATCCTTCCCCTTACTGGTTCATCCAATGTTTGCCTCAAAAATTGTCCCAAAGACACTCTAGAAATCCCCTGCATTACTTGCCTTCCACGCTCCTCCTTTCCAGCAGATACTGGAGGGACTCATAAATCACCAGGACCTTTGTTTCTTTCATGAGGTGTTTTATGATTCTCTGAAATAGGCTTTATCTACCTCCTCTTCCTGACTGGGTAGTCCATAGCAGTTTCCCACCACAATCATCCTTTTTATTGGTCTCCCCTCTGATTTGACCCATAAGTTCAAATGGCCCTTTCCTTCTGTTAAAGAGCTCCACATGTTTGAGCTGCTCCTTGCACAGAGTGCAACCACACACTTATCTTTGCTGCCTGTCCCTCCTAACCATCTTGCACCCACCCACTGCAGCTTTGCAATCATAAGAACTGTCCCACGATGCCTCTGTAACCTCAGAGATGTCAGAGATCTGTGACTGTGCACAGACTTCCAGCTTCTCCTGTTTGTTTCTCAAGATGAGTGTGCTTATGTCCAGGTGCTTTCAATAGGTCCCCAGCTGCTCTGCCTTCTCAAGTATAGTACTAAAACTTTCCAGGTTGCCATGTCCCAGGTACACTTCCCCTCTGTTGCCTGTTCCTTCACTTAGCTGTGGGCCACAGTCTCCATCCTTTAATGAACCTCCTTCAAAGCTGTCCTTGCTAGGTTATAAAGCCTGTTGGCAAAGATGCTCTGCCCCCTTTTCATGAGATGGATGCCATCTCTCCCCAGAACTCCTCATTTCTGCAAGAGGGTCCTATGGTCAAATCCATGCCTGTGGCACCAACCACATAGCCAGGCCTTGGTCTGTGAGACACATCCGTTCTACCCAAACTTTTGCTCATCACTGGCAGGACTGAGAATATCACCTTGAGTCCCAAACCCTTCATTCTTGCCCTCAGTGTTTGTATATAAATGTGCAGGAGGACTGGGACCCAAGAGAGGCAGAACATTGACAGAAGGCCACCAGAGCCTGTGAGAAATGATGTCTTAAATCCATCCCAATCCTGAGACCTGAGAGCTTTACCGTATAGGTTTCTTTTAAAGCATGACAGGACAGCCATTTGAGTTTGGGTTGGTATTTTTAACCAACAGCTTCGTGACTAGCACACTTACACGGGACATGGGAACCCTGGGTCATTGGGTGTGTTCAGTGAAAAGAGTTCAAGCCCTCCTCATTCACTGTCTGGGAGAGTGCTCTAGAGGCAGATGTACACACTATTTGGGACAGAAGAAAATGTGGTGGTTTTAGTTCTTTCTACTGGAACTGTTCCACCTTCGTAAAGGAATTCAAGATTTAGTAGGCCAAGAATGTTACTTTCTAGCCAAACCATTTAGGGCACTCTCTGGGAAACAGGAAAACCTGGGTTCCAAACCCTGCTCCAAAAGTCTGTTTATTTTTTTTACATTAAGCAGTCATTTGATAAAACACATGAAGACTCCAAGGCAAAGTACAATGTATGTGTATCTCTGCTAGTGCATACATGGCAGTCAACCTGAAAACATCAGCCTTCAGAATGGCTCCAGAGAAAGACATCCAAATGCTTCCTTCAGCAGATTTCACTATTTTTTAATCGAATTTGAATAGTACGATCTCATCCAAAACGCCAGATTCCCCTGCACAGCTAACCCATTCACTCACTGAGTTGTTCTTTTCAGCCTGCTCTTTCCAACAGTGACACTAACTAGGGAATCAATAGATTTTCTGGCAGGAGATGTGGAATGTACCTGTTCCCTTCAAATCACAGTATGTCTAGACTCATGTCCAAACAAACTCTTTGCTTCTAAAACTAGAAGCAAAGCATTTTTGGAAAAATATACACCACCACCCCCCCAAAAAAAAAAAAAAAAAAA
>VZTL01048384.1:58389-84021 GCA_013400535.1 Scopus umbretta
AAAAAAAAAAAAGAAAGAAAAGAAAAAAGAAAGAAGACTAAATTTCTTTTTAGATTTGTGAATTGCATAAGATGTGGTAAATTGTCTAGTCAGTGTTTGTCTACATGTGGTCTGAATATTTTTTATGAAGATCCTGTGTTTAAATACATATATTTTTTGAATAAAGATTAAAATCCCAAGAGTTGTGATGCCAATAGCAAATTACAGGGCGTTTTCTTCATCTACAAGATCACTAGCTTTTGCCATTGGTTTTGGGTACTGATTTACCTATAAATATGAAATGGAACAGTCACTCTACCAGAAACATACATTGTGTTTTCAGTACAGCTGAGGACATGGTTCAAAGAAAAACACACACAGGCACACTTTCTCTGTTCCCACTGCAGTAAGTGTACTTAACTGTAAAGTATAGGGTACTTTGTCCAAGGGCGTTTCAGGAATTAAACACTTTTCTATAGTAACAGAAGCTTCAGAACCATTTAGCATTCTCTCATTTTGATTTTGAATTTTATTCCTAAAAATATTTTTATTCTGGAATGATATACTGAATTTTATCATCTCACAATTTTCTAGGGAAAAGAAATAACCATTTACAGGCAAGATGCCCTTATTCATATGTTGTTAGTCTCCTAAAAGTAGCTCCTATTAAGTTGCATAGGTACTCCTGATGGCCCATTACCTTAAGTCAGGAGATGTCATTTTTGTCTGCTTAAAGAAAGACAGTCTTCCCAAAGAAGTGTAGCAAACCCAGAGTTTAAAATCCTCCTGGCATCGGTGAGGTTGCAGAGGCAGCTTTAGGCAGATGTATGCAATTCACAATATTCTTAGGGAAATCCTACACTATGAGCATCACTCTTTGAAGAAAATCTATCCTAAGACTGTTCTTAGTATTTCACCTTGCTTTACTGCCCCGTAAACTTTTAGAATTTTATAGGTATAAAGGCTGCACAGGATAGGAATACAAAACTCAGAACAAGCCAAGTCAGTATACTAGAAACAGCACAGCCATTTTAGCAAGCAGGCTAATTCCCCCTGCTTTCAAGCAACTGGGCTTAACCATGCTAAGCTGATGCCTAGTGCTTTTTGAAATTGTACTCAGTGTGGAATCCTATACAGGAACTTATTCAAACCTGGAAGGGTGAATAACATGCCTGCAATAGAAATTAAAATCATATAAATACCATGTGGGACAAAAACTGGTACATCTTTTTTGCCCCAAATTCATTTAGGATTGACTTCACAATTAGTCTGCGTCAACAGTAGATCTTCCTCTGGCTGGAAGTCTGCTGCTTTAGAACAGATTAACCTGGCTGACTCGATCAGTCAGACTTCAGCCTGCTGCCACCTCTGCTGCTCTCAGTCCCACACATTGATTTGCATATGTAGTAGATTCAGTTTAGAAGTATGATTTCTTTCATTTTTTTCTTGTATCAGTATAATTTTTTTGAGTGGAGAAAATGCTCCAAGCTTACGGAAGAATACTAGTGACCACCACAGGGATACAAACTCTCACTAATCCTAACGTTAATGCAGTCCCAAATTGCTCAGCAAGGTACTTCTGTGTGTGGATCAGAAACCCCCTCGTGCTGTGAATACCTTTCATAGATAAACAAGAAAAGAGAAGCATCTCCTTACTTTTTCCCCACACTTATCAAGGAGTCATATTTTCTCCTTAAGGCCTTCTCCACCCCACTTTTCAGATGTTCATTGGGACCCTTTTATGACCTGACTAAGAGTAAATGGGTTCCCTCAGGAAACTGAGCATTTCCACAAAAGGCAGTGGCTGACACTACCGTGACTCAGAATAGCCCTACCCCACCATTTTCAGTCCACTCCTCTACTTCACTCATGCACTAATCCATGATTAGGAAAAGCACGACCACAGGAGAATAAAATGCACTTAGGTGCGAACAGCAGCCGCAACAAGCTAATGCAAAAACACCGATCAGAGGAAATTTCTTGGAAGACATGTGAAAAGCACTCACAGGTCACAGGCGCTGGGAATGCTGTGTCAGATGCAGGAGTTGTGGAGAGCACACTCTCACTTCAGAGGATCAGAGAAAAGTAGAGGCAGCCCAGGCATCCATGGGAAGCCAGTGCCAAAACGCCTGGGAGGCAAACTGGAGGGCTTTTGCTATGAAGAGTGTAGTTTTGAACCACCACTGAATTAAACTGGGAGCTCCCTGAAATATGAGTTTGGAAATGGAGCTCTTTTACAACCTATATGTGCCCTCCTACAGACCTTGCTCCCCCTTCCTTGGATAGGTTCACTTTCATGTCCCAAATCTCTCCACACGTTAGAACATAAATAATGAAAGTGAATGGATAATCAACCCAAGTGGATGAAACACTTGGACCAGCTATAAAAATGAAGTGAAAAATCAGTCCAAGGAAGACAGCACAAGTAGATCATGAGAAAATAGTTCTCTCTCCCTGCCACCAAGACCCCAGTATTAGCAAAGCAAATACTATAATCTATGAAAATAAATAACTTTGAGATAAACACAAGTAACACTGCACAGTGAATTCCTAACAATTAGCTGCATGTATCCCTGAATATCCTGAATAACACCAGGCTATGTGCCAAAGCATTATACCCTCAAGACCAGTTGCAGGATATGGGAGAAGAAATATAGAACTAATAATAATAACTAATGGAAAGTTTATCCTTGAGAAACATATTAACATATTTCAGTGTCAATTAACTTGTAACAAATATGTACCATGCTCACCACTGTCACCTGCAAGAAAAGTGTCATCACCTTCTGATGATAAGTATTTCTCCCTATTCACCTAATACATAACCTTAAAACATTGTTACTATTGACTATAGTGTCATGATAGATCCAGGGCATGGAGTCAGGGAGTTGTGCTCGAACAGTTCTCAGCCCTCTTATGGTGAGCATTGTGCTCAGACCTGCTGACAGTCTCTTGACCTGCTGACAGTCTCTTCAGCCTGTTCAAGTATGTATTTTTTTTATGGTTTCACTCAGTTTCTACTTTTGCAAACAAAACAGAGCTAGAAAATGGGAATTAATAGATGGAGATATATGGAATCTGCAAAGGTACAGTTACAACAAGCAAGGATATTCCAACCACTAGTAAATATTTCCTTATTAAAATCGAGGAAGACAAAAGGACAGATAGAATTAAAGACACAAAGCAAAGGAAATTCAGTTCTGTGTTGCTGCTGCTTCTTTGCTACCGTGACTCATTCTGCAGTGTCCTTGTTCTGCAAGGACCACAGCTGAGAATGAGCTGTTATGTTCCATGTCCTTGTGCTAAACCCATGCACAGCAAGACTAAGACATTGAGAAGAACTTAGCTATCCTTGTGTTTATTTTTGATGAGCTGTTATTTCATGCCAGTTTTTTCAGTTGTTCTGCCATTTCAGCAGGAATTTAATGATTTTAAAGTGAAAATAAAAATATTATTTCAGTGTGTACATGAGACACCCTGAATCCCATACATTATGGCTGTTGCAATGTGTTAGGCGTACCCCTGGTGACACTTTTTGAGGCTTGCTGGACTTAGACTACATATGAAATTAGTTTATTCTCTGTTGTAGTCCACAGGACAGATAAGTATTTTACAGACATTTAGTACAAGAATTGATTAAGGGCTGGACCAGAACAGATTCTTCTGAATCATCAATAGTGCCAACACTTATGCTTTAGTTGTCTGATTGCTGAAACAGTCAATTACCCCCTTCCTGCTATTAGACCATTATATCAAAGTGTATTTAACTACTTCATTGCTGCCCACTGTACCAAGTATATATAGGACAAAATACCTTCTGCATCTCTGTGGTCTTGTTCAGTTAAAGGAATGACATTGTATTCATTGCCATGCATCTAGAAAAACAACACCAGTTGACAACAGCATGTCTCTTGCGCTACACTACCCTGTGTGTCACACCATTTCCACTTCTAGGTGCCCTACCAGACTGTAGCAATAGGCAGTGATGGGAGGCTCTGAGATCTGCTTTTGAAACACAGGAAGGTTACAGAACAACAAAGTCAAAACAAGTGCTCCAAGGCTTGGTGAGCTATTTGTAGATTTGGGTATAAAATATTGTCCCAGCACAAACAGTGATATAAGAAGGTGAGAGGACAGCTTTGCCTTGTAGTTAGACAAACAGGATTGAGCTTTGCTGGAAAGGATTACAGGAACAAAAAGGCACACCTTCACTAGTTTCATCTTTGCTGCAAGAACAGACAGAATAAGAAATGATAGTATGTGCCTTCACCTCCCTGAACAGATTCAGAAAACAGAGAGGATGAAAAGGGAAGGCAGTATTTTAGAATTATCTCCCTACAAATCTGTAAAGAATAACACCTTGCAAAATTGCTTTCCATAAAAGTTGATGGATTACAAAAATGTCTCAGTTCATTATTGCCTGTCCCTCATCCTCTAGACCTGACTGTCATTATGCTGACAGCTGAACTAACAAAATCAGATACAGAATGAAAGCAAAGTTTAGTTTAGAGCTGGAAGGATGCATGTTGAATATGAACTTCCAGGTGACAGTGAACTACACTCTCAAACCCATTAATGCATACAGAGAAACAGCTAAATCACCTTTAACTATTGGTCTTAGTGGAACCATGCCCATACTACAAAACCTGGCACTCTTAAACACATGACTTTAGAGTATGGCTCAGAAATGAGTATTGGACTGAAGGACTTCTGCATAGGAGAGAATGCTGAATATTAGAAGCAAGGCAAGAGGTTCATCTTCTTACATGTTTATGCAAAAATATGTATTAAGGTGACAAAGGAAACACAGACTTCGGCTATTTATTCTAATCTAGCCCAAGCAGGGGTACATGATCAGGCACGAAAAAAGTGATTCTTATTATCCAACTTAAATCCTGGTTGCAAATTAAGTCAAATGCCTTCTTATCCTTCCCCAGCAGTTATGGAAAAAATCCAACACTCTTAAACTGCAACATTAATAGCTGCTTCCAAACAGAAAGTCCATACCAGTCTCCCAAAGAAACCCGATTCATTCATTTTTCTTCATGTGACATTCCCTAAATTGTGTTTTTCATTTTTGCTGTATCCAAATTGTCTCTCCATTTCTAAGAGCTCGGTAGGCAACAAAGTCTCAGATGAGACTTTGCCACTTTCAAGTAGAAGAGAATAGTATTCTTATTGGGCTGACACAGAAGTAAGGGTTGGCTTTTTTCTGCAACAGCATCAGATACTTGGCTGCAGATTTTTTTGAACCATTTTTTTGTTGCCATGCTATATTTTTTTATGTAGAGCTTAGCACAGTGTTTATCTCACATTTAAACTTCATCTTGCTGATTTCCCATAACGATCCCAATTGGTTGCATCCTCCAGTAGACGTGTGGCATAACATATAGGTGTTGTATGCCATCACTGATGACAATTTAACTGTAGCAACAGTAGTAATTTTTCTTTCCTTGGATTTCTGGCAAAGTCAGCACCCTCAGTTTTAAAAACTATACCTAATCTACCTCTGAAATAGGAAGACCAAATACGTACCAAAGAAAGAGCACCGCTAAGGATTGATATTAGATAATAAGAGAAATGAAAAAGTCTTGCCTGGACTTTATGGTAGAGCACAGCTTCCTACCCATTTTTGATTCTCGAGACAGCTAGCATTTGTGTGAAATATGTAGTTGACAACAAGCAAAAACCCTCAACATGTTTAACAGGTACAAATACTACAATTAGCATATGGCTAGGGAATCATAGTTTTCAAAATTAAATAACAACAGTCCTGTGCATGCAAGTTAGCTTTATGGCTAGAAAGAGAGTGAAGTGCAGTCCATGATATGAAGAACTTATATCAATTCTTGGCAGTACTGTTTGCCATCAATAAGAGCCTACAAAGTAGTCCTTTTTAGTATCAAGTACTGTTGGAAACTTATGTATAGTAAGAACCATCTCTTAAATAAGAACTATTAAAACAAGTCTGCCATGGCCACAACTTACTTTCCTTCTTATGCTGGGGTAAGAGCAAGTAGGAGGTGAAGAGTGAGGAACAAGCTTGAAAATGTGATCAGGACCAGCACAAACTAACATAGCTTCACCAGGTACAGTCAAGCTGTTCCAACTTACTGTGAAGAATTGGCCAGAGAAGAGACAGTAGATCAAATAGTGATACTTTATCAAAAACATTTGCTTTAGTTCTAATCTCTGAGTAACCAACCAAAAGGAAATGGCAGCTGAAAGAAAAAGGTAGCTATCAGTATGAGTAAATATATAAATGGCAAACTATACATGCAGTAAGAAATACTGGGGTGGGGGGAGTGGTGGGACAAATCAGCTTTAATATGCAGTTTGTAGTCTTGGATAGAGATACTGCAAGCTTACAAACTCCATGCAGTTAATTTCAGTGCCAGCAGAACTGCTACCTTTGATTTCTTCTCACTGCCAAAACCAGGAAAGTTTCAGCAGACACTGTTGAAAAGCGTCTTTTTGCCCCTCGGAAACCTTCAAATCACTGTGATCTGCTTCATTTTACAACATGTTGATGTTCAAGGTTCAGACAAATCCAAAATAAACTGTTTCAGAAGCGAGGGAGAGGGAGAGGGGAGGGGAAGAATGGGACCAGCTGTTGATTAACATCCAGAGCAAGACAGGGGAGATAAATCAATGTGATGCTGATAAAGACTTGTGTCAGAGAGAAAAAAAAGCAGATGCTTATATTTTCTAATATTTTAAAGAGATATTTTATGCTTTTCCAATTGAAAGATCACAAGGCAAAAACTGAAGTGAAAAAGGAAAAAAAAGTTAAAGGTTTATATAAACAGTGATAGAGAGAAGAAATCATTTTAAATCATATTAAAATAATACAAAAATTACCCCATCATCAGGAAACAAAGTTAGATTTATCTCTGCATTTCAGGGAAATCAAACCCCTAGAGTTCAAGGAGGTTATTAAATGGGTGGGAGAGCAAGAGAACATTTTACAAAATCGTCCTCTAATTTGGAGCCAAGGTCAATGATTTAAACTTCAATGCTCGTCTTAAAACCGAACACACAATGAGCATAGGTGGAACCATCCCAACTAGCAATTACCCAGAGCCAGGCAAACAAGAACGGCAGAAGTAACTATTGCTGTAAGTGAATTAATGTTTTCAAAACATGACACCAGCCCTGCCAGTTTGCTAGCCACTGTTCGCTTCTGATGGTGATAACGTGTTAAGCCACAATACTCAGCCACATGCCTAGCATCTAGCTATATTGGAAAATTACATTTGCCACAAGTTGTCATACCGCTAGGCAGTCTCAGCTGCAGCCAAGACATTAACACTCAGCTCTCACTTCAGAACTCAATCCTCTATGCCAAGGTCAAAAAACAAATAAAAGATGAGCTGGCTACCACTGTATATATGAAGTTTAGTGCATCTTTACCAATGAACACACCCAAACTCAGCCTTGCATATATGTCAGCGGAGAACTTTCTTTCCAGACCTGAATTGTCTTGTAGGAAAGGGAAAGGGGAGGGAAAAAACCCAAAGCCCTCATAATGACTGCATTTCAGGAGGTCTGACCAAACCTTCCCCACCATAGAGTGAATCCCATTTCTATGTAATTATATGGTTCACTGTTCACTTTTTTAGCCCAAATTTAATGCAGCCCACACAAACTGGTGTCGTCTTAGTGCTTATTCTGTAAAATATTGACCTCAACATGCTGAATCATGAAACAGAGTTTCTAGAAAAGTTTAGAGGGTGCTGTATGTTAAAGAATCCCACACCCCATTGAGTTTCCACTATAGACATTTAGTTTCAGATTTGCAGGGAAACTGAGGGCTAGATTCCAGAGTACAAAACTAACTTAGATCTTTCCTATCCAAAGGAAGGAACTGATGCCAAATAGAGTGGGATTTTATCTATCTATGCAGAAAATAGGCACAACATTAAAAATACACTTGTTGGGGAATGGAAAAGCATAGTGTTTTTACAGTGAAATCCCTAAATTATCAACTTGCAAAGAAAAAAAGAAAGAGGCTAAAGTGAGGCTGTGGAGTTTGGAACTAGCACGTTCCTAAATGGGCTTATTAGAAGTGTATCATGGAATGGTGGAGGCTGGAAAGGACCTCTGGAGATCATCTCCACTTTGATTAAATACAGTGCGATTTTCCAGGATGGCATTTTTTATTAAAAAAATGCCCTAAGAGGGAGAACAAATTGCAGCATTGTTGCTACAAAATCACGCTGACGCTGTGGCAACAGCAAGCTGAAAGAAGCCCCGCTTCCTTTTTTCACCTCACCTTCCTATATTCTCCCCACATCAAGAGTAAGTCTGAGGCTTCATTTCACACTTCTAAGAGTTAAAGAAGCAGCAAGAGATGTCTGCTGCTGATTCCAAGCGGAGGTAGTATTCCTACCACATTTCTCTTGACATCTCACTTTGTTTTCCATCACAAGGCAGTAATATGTATTTATCCCTTGTTTTGGCATAGTCCTTCCAAGATTCATCCACAGAATGTAATGCTGCAGATGGTTTTAACTCAGAGTATAATAAAAACACAGTTGCAGACATGACAGCACTCAGGTGCCATTAACATATTTTCTAAACTGGATTAAAAAGGACGCTGATGTGAATGCAGTATGGTGTTCCCTAGAAATAAAAGACTTTGACTCTTCATATTGTCATGAATCATGCATTGAACTTTGTAACCTAAGTTATTGCTGGTTGCCTCATTTTTAATCACGGCTGCATGCAAGTAAAAGCATCCATCATTTCAGGCTCCATTTAATCTCTAAACCACACAAATCAGGATCCCAAACCTGGAAATGCTCTGGATGGCAGAAGAAGATGAATGTGCAGAAGACTGTATGGTGTTTAACTAAAATTGCCCAAATACAAGGGGGAAAAAAAATTTAAAAAAGGAAGAAGCATCAGCTGGCTCTTAACCTGACTGCATTGCTTCCGGACTATAACATTTTCTCACTTTATCTTACATAGATCACACTCTTTGTGTTTAGAAAACATCCTGCATTTTAAAGATATACAAATTGCCTGGGCTGAGTGAGGCCATGGCTCATTTTCTGTGCATGGCCATGTTGTGGTTTAACCCCAGCCAGCAACTAAGCACCACACAGCTGCTCGCTCACTCCCCCCCGATGAGATGGGGGAGAGAATCAGAAGACTAAAAGTGAAAACACTTGTGAGTTGAGATAAAGACAGTTTAATAGGCAAAGCAAAAGCTGTGCACATAAGCAAAGCCAAGTAAACCAAGGAATTCATTCACCACTTCTCATCTGCAGGCAGGTGTTCAGCCATCTCCAGGAAAGCAGGCTCCATCACACGTAATGCTTACTTAGGAAGACAAAATGCCATTACATCGAATGTCCCCCACTTCCTTCTTCTTCTCCCAGCTTTATATGCTGAGCATGATGTCATGTGGTATGGGATATCCCTTTAGTCAGCTGGAGTCAACTGTCCCAGCTGAGTCCCCTCCCAGCTTCTTGTGCACCCCCAGCCTACTTGCTGGTGGGGTGCGGTGAGAATCAGAAAAGCCCTTGACTGTGGGTAAGCACTGTTCAGCAGTAACTAATACATCCCTGTGTTATCAACACTGTTTTCAGCACAAATCCAAAACATAGCCCCATGCTAGCTACTATGAAGAAAATTAACTATATGCCAAAACCAGCACAGGCCAGAACAGATGAATTCCCTGATCCTATTCAGCCTCAGAAATCATTACTGGGCACTGCTAAATGAAGAACCAACATCCTTCAGTTCTTAGTGAAAGACATGATAACTCTAAGGTAATGGGCTGTGAAAAAATGTACAAAGCAGTCAATCCTGTGACCTGTTTCCTAAAGGGAAACAAATGAATTTTCTCCTCCTTTGGTATGAACTATCTCTGTTCCCTTCTTGGAAATGTTACACATGTTCTACAGACTGTTTAGGAATATATGACGAAGAACTACTGATACCACAACAAAACATGAAGTTTTAAAGAAGAAAAGTTGACACTGCAGGTCTTTAAGCTCTCTGCTGTCCTCTCCACAAGTCCCTCTTGTAGCTGTTCTCCATCTTTGCTTTAACGCTGAGCAGCAGGAGCTGGTCAGATCCATGAGCATAAAGAAACTCATTCTCACAAAGAGCTATCTTCTTTTGTAGAAAGATGGTCAGTCTCTAGATAACAGACTGGCCAAGGAGTGGTCTGATGAACAGAACAGAGGTTTGACAGAGTAGTTCCTGGTTCTTCAGACATCCAGATAAAGTGACCATAGTCATGTCACTTAATCTGTACTATGCCTCAGTTCCTCATTTCTTACATGAAGAGAGGATTGCCAGAAAAAAGTCTAGCAATGATGGTGAGGAGCTCTGATGTTTCCCTGAGAAAGTCTACATCACTATCTGCTCTGTGGATTCTAAGCTGATTTTTCAGGTCCCTCTTTGCCCTCTAGGAAAGCATGCTACACATATCAAACCTCACTGGGGAGAGAAAGTGAAGTTGATCAAAACTGCAAGACTGCTGCAGTGCCTTTTACATCCATATGTATGGGTTTGACCTGTATCATACTCTGGAAATCTGTGGGTTTGGGTGCTTGATCCCTTTCTGTTCCAAGAAGGTACCCTATCTTTACACAAACAGTGATAATTAAACTTCTAGATGAAAAACATTTTCTCCCTCACATATCTACTTTATACAGAAGCTTCAGGTTTTACGATAAGAAACAGCAACAGAGGCTCAAAGCCTCTGAGACAATGCCCCACTATGTCTTAAAGTCCATTTCGTGCCTCTGCTGCTTAAAAACAATATGATGATAATAAAGTTTAGATATCTGAATATACTAGTGTTTATGAAGATTCTCATACTATTTTTTTAAATGTTCAGCTACAGGAGATAATCCCATCTTTTATAATTAAAAAGGAGAGATGCTAAACTGGGTGGCTCTGAGGGCAAGCTACAAAGCATGACATAGGAACACCTTAAAAATTCCAGAAAGAAAAGACATGTAAATAGAAATATTTGTCTATATTTTTATAGTGAAGCAAGTCTAACAAATGGTTCAGACTTACACACTCAATGTTAGGGACTTGATTCCTGTTTGGTTTATGGTTTTTTCTGTTTCGTTTTCTAAATCAAGTTTGATCTCTGACTCGAGGGTTTGGTTCTTGTGACAGGAAATTATTTCCCTGGCACCGTGTTTATTTACCTGTTTCCATTTTTAGTGACTAAATTGGGTGAAAATATTATTCACTGAAAAGCAGGAAAGAAAAAAAAATTAGCAAAAGTATTTAATTTTGCTAAATATATTCTGTGAACTGGCAAGGATGTGACACTGCATTCATCACAGATGGCACTCTCATGATAGAATCAATGCTTTTAACTGAAGAAGATGTTCACAAGTCTGGAAAATGTTCACCGAATATTATGTTCTTCATAGGCTTAACATTTGAGAAATGATTGCTCCAGTGACCACATACATCAGGCTCTGAGATATGAGGTCAGATTTTCCTTCCCTTTCCAACCCTTCTGATAAGTACAAGAAGTCTACTTCTGGAAGTATTTACTATTTTTCATCAGTAGAAGCAACAACAAAATTTACCTGTTGAATTGGTACAACTGTAGCAAGAACTTAGTCCTGTTAAATTCCAATTTCTTTTTTTTCCCTTCAATTAACTGTTACTGATAATATATTATCTGAAGATCAAGTTATGATTTTTTTTTGTTCTACTTTGAAAATGATACAGGATTTTAATGGATATTTTTCCCATTTCAAAGCTGAACCAGGATATTAGGAATTTGTGAGTCCCTTGAAAAGGTCAACAAGAGGCTTAGTATATAGTATGTAAGAATGCCAGCTTACAGAGAAAGTCCTGCTTTTGGGACTTTTAGGGGATGATGAAGTGGCTATCCCACCCTCAGGTAGCAGATATGTAAATAGTTAATTCTTCTAAAATAAGTCCTGAAAGATACCAAGTTAGCCTTCCAGCCCCTGATTTTCCATAACTGTGCAGTACCCCATGTGCCAAAGGCAATTCTATGCTATTTGGAATATCACTGAGACAAGGCTATTGTTGTTGGGCAGGTTTGGGTTGGTTTTGGTTTTTGGTTTGTTTTTTTTTTTTTCATATGCTAAGCATAAGGAATAATCAAAGGGCAGTAATAAACACAGTTTTTGAGTCTTACTGACATTGATCCTGAGAGACCCTCAAGCCACCTGTTGCCTCAGCAATATGCTCCAATTAAGTATATTTAAACATTAACCACGTTACCGAACAGGCTAATTGTTGTTTTCAGAAATAAGACAGTCTGTCAGAGCAGTTAATAGAACTGAGTGTGCCACAAGGCATAGCCTTGTTCTTCAGTTACAAGAATGCCTTTAGCTCTTTACCACATAAGCAAAAAAATTGCACTACCAGCCTCTAACCTCCGTCCCTGAAACCTAGGTACTCTTTGTGTGACACTCATAATTCATCACAGGCTTAGAGGAAAGTGTCTAATAGACCATACAGAAATGTTGTGAGAACACCACCAACTCTGTGACAGTAGCAGAAGACTAATTTCACTGAGCAACTGCGAAAATCAAAGCTGCTTATGATGAAAAGGAAGAGACAGTATAGTTCACTGACAAATGCTAGCAAATGGAAGTGCTATGAGAACTTCACCACACTGTTTTTAAATAGGCTCCTTTAAAATAATGTTAATATAAATTGTATATTTTAGTGAGCCTGACCTAACACTAAGAGTCAATGGGAGATAAGGCATGAAAGATGAGCTATAACATCTATATGAAAGGAAGAGCCACCTTTGTGGTACACTCACCTGTCCTGCACAATGCCCAAAGCAGTGACCCTGTGGGTATTGAACAAGTTCTCTTTCAAAGAGGAACATTCAGGGAGAAGTTAAAAGCAGAGAACTGATGCACCTCTGAGGACAAGTGTGATCATAATCAAGCATGGAGCTGATAGTTTACCACTCAAATACGCTATTTGAGAAAAGAAACCTGTGATTAATTAGTTAAGATTATAACATTTCCAAAAACAGCAGTGAGGGAACTTACACACATTTTTCACAATTGTTTTCTGAAATGTAGAGAAAAACATTATTATCTTTTACACAATCTCAACCCCATTGACTAAACTGGGCATCCTTTTCTAATACATGATGTTAGTAGAAGGCAGTTAGGATTTCTCTAATGTCTAAATGAGCATATTTTTTGTCAAACTAATTGTCAATTTACAGTACAAAACCTGATTTTCCTCTGTCATGTGAATACTGTAGTTTCCCACTAGACAGCATATTTTGTCATTAATGCTCCCTTAAAAAAAATTGGGTCAGATCTTCCTCCCTGGCAAAGAGCAAGGAAAAAAAGTGGGGTTTTTTTTCTGGAAACAATATCCAAACAATTCATAAATTCAAAAGTGATATATAAAGTACTATGTGCACTTGCAAAACCTCTGACTTCCACTAGCTTCCTATTTTGAAGTAATCTCTTTGAAAAGTGTTATTGATCTTTAAAATGGCAGTACAGAAAAAGCAATACAGAATTTTTTATGGAAGATTTGTGGCCTCTGCACCTATGAATATAACAAATCTAATAGAGGTCCACAGGTAAAAATTATCGCTTCCAGTCCACTGGAAGATATAGACATACTGAACTGAAAGTTGTTAAGGATTTTAGTGGGTATTGTACATTGACGCAGGCCACTGTTGATTTCAACAAGGGAATCAATAGGGAATGGAGGAGGCCAAAGTTGAAGGCTTCATGGTTATCAGCAAAGCAAATAAATGGCAGTCAGCTCACACAACAGGGCAGAAGATACTCCAATCTCACTGTAGGTATAACAAGGCATATTACTTTCTTAGCTATAAATTTTTTTTCTGGGCTTTGGTCATGCAACTGACTGAGAAAATACTGCTGCTTACTCCAGAATGTCAGTGAAGAACAAAATTGAACTAGCCTGTGACCAAAAGTCAGGACCACAAGGGCACCGCCAGCTCTGCCTGTCCCTGAGCACCACCTGGGGTTCCCCCCACCCTGCCTACAGCCCCGGAACCCATTTCAGCCCCCCGGGGCTGTTGGTCCCTGTCCCATTAACGCCGCAGCAGGGCCAGTCGCCAGCTCCCCGCAGCCCTGCCCAGCCCATAGACCCCACCAAGCCAGGCCCACCTGCAGGCCCATGGCCCCAGGGAGATGCCCAAAGCTGGGGTTGCCACAGTGGCCCCCCGGCTGCCCTGCTTCTGGCTGGGGTGGTGGGACAGGCCCTGGCTGCCAGGTCCTGCCCTACCGCCCCAGGAGTCGCCACCACTTGCAGCCCTGCTGTGCCCTGATATCCCCATGGCAGAGCCACGCGTTCTTCAGGTAGAAGTACAAATCTTGCAGGTGCAGGGAGAGCACTGAGGCAGCTAATTCCCACTTCACTACAAAGGAGACAAAGCCATTATCTTTCATATGCTGCTGCTTTTCTGCAGCTGGCATGCTGGGTATTAAAAGCTAAACAGGTCCAGGCTGCAGACAAATACAATGACCCGTCGTTATCTGTACTCTTAAAACGTTAGCACAAACCCTGCACAATTAGGCACACCTACAGACAATGTCTGGGCATTGTTCAGGATGGGCACAGGCAAGGGATCTTTCCCAGGAAACATTTGGGTTGCAGCCATCCCGCCTGAGGAAGTGAAAGGAGGAGAAAGGGAGTTTAGCAATTTGGTGCCATGCATGTTGTACCCATTGGCCTCAGCGTCAGAAAATAGCTCTAGGCCTGTTTTATCTACTTGCATAATCTGAGCCTGACTATACAGTCAGACACTGAGGCTACATCTGTGCTAGTAAACAAAACAGACCACAAACCATTCTTTGATCCTGAAGACCACAGGTTACAGCAGAGCTCTAGTCCATGCAACTAGATGTTCCTCCCATACAAAACAGGGTGGTGACATCCATGTTACCCAGCTGGGAACAGTCTCAGGTCCAATGCCAAGCACTGTCTGGGACAACAGCTTTGGTTGGCCTGGGTCAAAACAGTCAAGAGCAAGCTAGCAATTAAACAATATGCATGATCAGGATCAGTTGCTTAAGTGCCGGCCCTGTTCAATTTAATAGTTTAGGCAGACCCTCAGAGCTGAAATGCAGGGTGAAAAATTTTTTTGCTTTCTAAACGTAGGGATGTCTGAAAACCAACACATATTGCTGAGATTTTGTTGGTTTTGCTTCTTGTTACTCATTGTGAGCCAATATAAATTGACATAATCCTTGGCCATAAGTGTACTGATAATGGGATATCCAGGAAAGAATAAGAACATAAAGAATGAAACCAAACAGAAGTGGTGCTCCCTACATATTCTTCCGATCACTAGTTATTTCAGTCCACGAATTTCCTGGGCTAGAAGTGTTTTCCATATACTTTGCAACAGTCCATGAATTTCTCTTCCATTAGTTAGCTCATATTCTTTTGGACCCATTTAAGCTTTCACAACAAAAACATCCTTTGGCAAGGAGTTTCAGAAATCTGCTATGTGTTCTGTAAGAACCACCTCATTTTGTTCACTTTGAACTCAGTTCCTCCACCTTCAGTTGATGTTTTTGTCTTATCCTTGTTTTTGGCAGAAACAGTGAATTGTGGATCTGCGTCCACTCTCTCCACAACAACTGTGGCCTCTTGGAGGCCTCTATCATTCCTCACACCTGGCCAAGTCATTTGTTTCATGTATTTAGCCAGTCCACATTTCTCAACTCTGAGTGCCTTTACTGTCCTTCTCCAAGTCTTTTCCAACTCTACCATGCCTTTTATGAGAAGTGAGAACCAGAACCACATGAGGTAATCAACACACAGGCAAACCATGGATAAGTACAGTGGTGTTATGATATTTTGTATTTTGATCTGTAATTCCCTTTCTGAGGACCCTTAACATATGCTTTTCATTTTTTTTGCTTTGCCACTCCTGATCATTGAGCTGACATTTTCATAGAAATATTTATCACTGTACCAAAATCTCACTTTTGAGTATTACTGGTCAGCTCAGAGCCCACCATTCTATGCGAGGAATGCAAAGTTGAAGTGATGCTACAATGCAATATGGGTGAGAGAAGGGGAGAAGACAAAGTTAAATGAGGAAAATGAGGTAAATGATTTAACTACAGCCAGAAGGAACACAACAATTTGCACAGTTCCAACTGTCTTGCCCTAATAGGAAGTATGGCTTTACCAGCCAGGGGGGTCATGATGTGACTTTAACTTGCTTAGACAGAGATCAGAGAAGCTGCCAGAGCAGGACAGATAGTGAAAATGTGAAAATTCAGTTATACCCATGTAGACTGAAGGAATGTGATAGTGAAAAATTATATAGCAATACAAGTTTTAAATATCGTGAATGACCACTTGTTAAACTTGCTAGTCAGAAAACCCACAAGTGAAGAAGCAATTTGGCTTAGTCTTTAGTGGACAAAATGTGGTTTGCAATGTTACTTTTGAAGAGTTGCTCTGTAATTATGACTACTATATATTCAAATTTAGCATTTGCAAGAATGAAGTAGATTTAATTTCAAAAAAAGAGAAGAACATGAAAATGAAGAAGCTTGTTAAAAACAAATTAAAAGGAACACATAGAAGAATAAAATTCTTGCAGGCAGACGACATTATTTAAAGACAACTAAACTGGAGTCTTACTCTAAATAATACCTTCTAATCAAAGAGAAACAAAAGAGGACCCACCAAAGTCAGAACCACTGAACAACAATAAAGGAAGGTATTTAAAGTTAGAAAGACTTCCTTCAAAAAGCAGAAGTCTTATCTGAAGAAGGGAAACAAAAAAGAGTATAAAAGAGTATAAATTACAAAAAACAAATGTAAAACCATAAAAGGCAGATGAAAACAGATTTTGAAGACTAACTTAGGTAAATAAGGTCTGTGCTTCCTGGCAGAAAATTTGTACAGTCTGTAGAGCTAATAAGAACTAAAAAAAGTTAAAGTCATAACAAAAAAAAAAACAAAAAAAAAGATGGATTCTCCTTATCCACGTTCACTTAAGAAGAGCTTGGATTCACAGCCACTTTCTTTATAAGGGAAAAATTTGAGGAACCACCAAAAGGTCAGCAGGGGACATTTATGGACAGACTGATAAAACAAATGCTAAGGAATCATTTGGACTCCATTGCATTTAACACCAAGTGGTACAGTAATCAAACTGTGAGACTACTGAATTGCTGCTGTAGTGGTAATCTACTAACTCTCTCAGGAACAGAAAGTAGCAAGTGAAAAGCCCCTTATTAAAAGGGGATTGAGAGAGGGTGCAAGTAACCTACACCAGAAAGTTTGACTTCTGTGCAGGTGAAGCTATGAGAAATTACAGATCTGCTCAACATTTGATGTCCTGGTTATACTGGAGCAGCTTTTGCAGTAGAAAGTCAAGGCTTACCTGCATAGTTATTAGGATCTACTGAAGGGTCAGCAGGTGTATTGACAATGGCAATGTGGGTCACAGAATTACATGAATTTCTAGAAATCTTTTTGACAAGGCACCTCTCCATCGAATTGTAAGAAACTAACTAGTCATGATATAAGAAAGAAATTATTGTATATTCATAACTAATTAAAAGCAGAAACCAGAGTGGGCATAAAGAAAGAAATTACCTCAGGAATTCAACAGGTTTCTGAACAAAAACTGTTCAATATATTCACATATGAACTGCTGAATGGACTAAGTGATGAATTTACAGGTGACATAAAATTATCCAGGGTAGTAAAAATGAAAGCTGTCTTTACATCAGAGTTACATGATATAACATGACTTTTTATACTCTTTCTAAGCATCTATTCCTGGTCACTGAGGCAGAAATCTGGAATAAACACACTTTTGGTCATCTTGTCCTAAGAACTGCACTGCTGTCCCAAAAAGGCTGATACAAAGATAAAAAATGGGCAGATGACCTAAAGTGTATAGCAACATTTCAGGCAGGGAATGATGAAAAGAGGTGATCTTTCTTTCTCTGATATAAACTCTGCTCAACCAGCTTTTATGCAGAACTGTCATGATTTCAAAGCATTTCTTTTAGGATCTGCTATATTGAGCACCCATGACAGTTACAGAACATGTTTCTGCTTCAACAGTTTGCCCCTTTGTGACCAAGATCAGTACAGAAACATTTTTAAATTACAGAAATGTAATACGTTCAGTCTTCTTTTTCCAGCCTCCAAATTACTAACAACTGCCAAGCTTTGCCACAAGGCCAGGACTTTTAGATACTCATCCTTCCCAGCCCCTTCACCCCAGAGCAGCTCTAAAAGCACCTTCTGAAATAATAATTAAGTGATTAAAACCAAATCAGATTGTATTCTTGCAAAAACTGAGAGCTCACTACTACTGAAGATACTGAAAATCTCCCATGAGAGTCAGACAGTCAAAATGCAAGATGCAAGAAGTTTGTTTAGTAAAGATATGTTTCTTTTCTTTTGGTTTTGCAGATTCAACCTCAGCAGCAGGTGACAGATGCTCATGATTTATCACTAAAAACATAAAAAAGATTCAAGACTTAAGTCAGTGTTCTATAAATACTCAAGACAATGACATTTCCATTTTCATGGCAAGCAAACCAAAAGGTCAAGGCTGAATGCTCATTTTCATTTCTCAGAAGCGTCTGTTCTTGTCAGTGGTATTTCTCAGCAGCTGTGTTTCCATCTGTAATGTTCACTGCTGTATAACAACAGCTACATGGTGGAACATAGGTCCAGTTTTAGGCTTTGCAGGATAAATGTGTTTCACATCAGCCTCGCTGGCTACTGGAATTCACATCATGCCACCAAACATGATAAAGAATACAAAGGAAATACAGAAAAAGAGCAAATCCACAGCTGTAGTTGAAAACATTTACATAAGCACTCTACAGAATATATAACAGAACAGACAGAAGTGTTCTACTGCCACAGGTAACAGTGTCTTCAGTCTATTACATTTTGTAGGATCACAATTAAGTTGTCCTCTTGCCAATGCTTTCTCCTGCTGTCCCCACAGAGTTCTCAAGAAGCAAAAGAGTTGTGCAGAAGGAAAAAGGCAAGAGGTTGAAAATGTGTATAATTGTCTAATGGTCTTGCATCTTTACATTATTTGTACAGTCTTCAAAATCACCAGTGAGAGCAACACCACCCAGATGATAAGCAGAGAAGAGGGAAACATTCAATGGTATGGACGGCTGTAGCATTTCTTCCCTGTACAAAGAAATGACCACGATTAGATCTTTTGAATAACCAATTTGCCCTGAGTGCACTTTCAGGCCCATCTTTCACTTCTGAATGAAACATAGTTGGGCTGTCATTCATACCAAATAAGTGTTGCTGGCTTAAATTTACCTCCACTCAAATTTAAGAAGACATCTTTATCCTGTGGCCTGTATCCAAATACATGATATTAAATCACCAGGTGTCACTTTTAACTGATAGCCTGCAATTAGTGTTTGATGGTCCATCACTGCATTATGCAGTTCCTCCGTCTGAAAGAGTTTTCTCTTTCTTTAAATTACCAGGATTGAAAGAATTATGTTCTAATCCCCTGACTTCATCCAGTTCATTTTGAAACTTAATGTTTTTCAATTAAATCTCCTATTGGGAACTCATTCACTTCCATCGCACCAGCACAGGCAGGTTGCCTTGATTAATTACTAGCACTTACTCTTCTACTTCAGTAACTCTCAGTACAATGTCTAATAATGGGAAAGCTTTAAATCAATGCTTTATGTCATTCCAAATCTGAAGCTCCAAAGAATTCTACAAAATTGAAGAAAGGCAGGGGGCTACAGGGAGCCTGTGTTTAAGAACTGAGAGTGTGTGAAGTTCAGAGCTGATTCAGTGCCCAAGCTAACAAACCAAATCCATTCTGGAAAGCCAGCTCACGTAGGTAATACAATTCATCAAATAGAGAACATAGGTTTAGGAATCAAATTACACTTTCAGTCCTGGAGATGCAAGACAGCTGCCAGATTTACAATTTCTAATATAAAGGAGCTGTATTTTAAATATTCATGGGTTAACACAGGAGAGGAAGCTCATTAACATAGCAGAAATTAAACCTGGTGTCTTTCATTCATGTGAAGTCTACAGTAGTGACAACATGGAGAACAGTGTTTATTCTAAGACCAGTTTTGGAAACAGACCTTCAAACATGGACCAAAATTTGCAAAGACAACACAAAAAAAAAAACCCAAAACTATTTCCAACAGAAATTCAGCTTGATTATCCTTTTACCTATTTGTATGAAAATTTTAAGATTAATGAAAGGAAACAATCTAAAAACTGGAAGTCTTATAAGAAAAAAGTAGATATTCTTTTCCCAAAGTTTATCTTCATTTTTTGTTTGCTGTTTTGGTGTGACTGAGTAGACAAAGGCCCCTTGCCAAGAGTTAGTTGAAAGCCTCTTTCTATTCAATGGTAGGCATAGAGATGGGAAAGGAGTCTTATTCACAGTCCTCAGATTAAAACTGCGTTTTTGCTCATGCCAGTTAGGGCACCAAACATTTATTAAGGTATAAAGGTATCTCACACTCTATAATCAAATGGTGAATGATATTTTGATGAGTCTTGGCCTTCAGAAATTTCTTCTGCAGATGAACTAGCTCACTGAATGAAGTTTTATATCTAGAAATCTTACCATTCACTCATCTTTGTCAGCTGCCCCATCTCAAACATAGATCTTTCCCATGATAGGATCAGAACAGAAATACAGTCACAAACAGAAAATAGGCATTCATAAGGAACCACTGAAAAAAACAAAGCCAAGAATAAGTACTGGTATGTTCAAAGCACCCACAAGCAGCTTTACTCACAGGAGCACCCAGAAGAGCCTCCATACCCTTCCCAGTTCAATCTCTCATAGAGCACAACAGCGCTCAGATAAGTGGCCATAACACTGCTTACCTTGGTTCATCGGGCAGGCAGTAGATATCTAATTGTATACCTTTAACCAGCTGCAACACAAGTTAATTCAAATTCTCATGGCTTCAGTGAAACCAGGTAGAGCCAACTGAGACTAGGTTCCATTTACCACGAGTGCACACATCACCCAGTGCCATCACTAAACCCATGAGCATAAACCGTGGAAGCTTGACTCCTCAAAGCAAAGCTGTACAACACAGTTGAAAGAATGCGTCTTGATGGGCTTCAGAAAAACCTGTCCCCTCCACCCATTCAGCAAACCCCACCACCTTTCTCTCCTTTTTTTCCCTGGACGCTCCCATATCCAACTTTTTTCTACCTCTTCCCCTGCTCTGCTCTCACTACTATGCATCCCCACATGATGTCTACTAATCCTATTTCTCTGAGGCTGGGAAATAGTATGTGCCACTAGGCCATTAGGTGTAGAAGGGGATGGCACAGAGAATGAGGAGGTCTGACCCACCACAGTGTAACGAGTCTCCTAGAGAGCTGTATTGCACCTTTGGTTTGGGCAGCGGGCAGTTTGAGAGATATCAGTGCCACCACCTCAGATGCTCTCAGCAGTGGGTCACATACACAACCTTGTGGCCAGCCAGCCCAAAAGCATGTTTGCCCTAACCTACTGAGGTGTAAAATGTGCATGCAATTTCAATCAGACCTTGATAGAGAGTTTTGCATGTGCCCATTAACATCATGGTGAGCTGACCCACAACTCCAGGCTCAGATAATTCCTGAATTGGAGCCTTCTTGGAACGCAGAGATAAAATTTGCAGTCTAATTTAGTAAGTGCTTGTTTAAATTGTGTGTAGTTACAATAACATACAAAGGCCAAAAAAATTAAATTCCCTATTTAAAAAAGATGAAAATGATCCATTTGTTTTTCTTAAGTGTCCTTGTTAGTTGGATGCTGTGTTATATTTTACTAAAACTAACCTTTTCAAAAAAGCTGTAATTATCTTGAAATACATTTTCTGATTTACGGTAAGGAGTGGATTATATTGAAAATGGGATGATGGCTTCATTTATGTCCCAGATCTGATTCACCTTTAAAACTGTCTTTGGTTTTGCTTTCTGGATGCTTAGTAAGATATTTTCCTCTTTCTAAGGACATGATTTAATGATTTATTGAGAGTCCTTAACTCCCACTGAGATCAAAAATATCACAACAAGGCCAGCCCCCAGCAGTAGCGTAAAGGGGACTGGAAAGTTTCTGCCAAGCCATCACTGCCTTGGCAGAAACAGGATTAGAGGAAAAATGGCTTCCAGAAGTGGCTTTCCTTTCACTTCCCAAGCAGAACTGCACCTTTCTCTGACTGCATTTCTTTTTGGTCAGTTTTTCAGCCAAATTCTGCCATTCTATCTTTTTGGAATTCAGGTTCACCTCCATAAGAGCCAAAGTCAGCAGAGCATTTCTTTCAAGAAATACATGGCGGGGAGGGGGGGAGCAGTCAGGGGTGGTTTTGTCCTGGTATGCTACCCTGAATAGCAAGGGAAGGTTTTCAGCTTTCCTGGATGCCACAGCAGAGCTGATGGTTTCACTAATACAGCAAAATCATACACTGATATACTACCACAGAAGTCAGGTAGATCACTAGCCCTGAGTTGTATAGACATCAGGAGAACAGGGCAGCTTGCTTCTACCTTGCAATAGCAGAGGGGTGATACTGCTGACTAACCAGGTACTCTCTGTCTTGCATTACACACGAGTAACCCTGCTTTCAAAAGATGTAATTCTCCTGTTCTTCTCTTATGGACTGGCAAACAGGCCTGGTTTTGAGCAACTTGGGTATGAGGTGGTAGTGCTGGACCACCAAACCGAGCTCCCACAGAGATGATAAAAGGTACTGAGCTATGACCCTTCGTATGGGAACAGCACGAACAAAATCCATTGGCATTAGTTCTAGCTGCTGCTTATTCTGTACTTCTGCTTTCTGCCTTAGAAAACCCATGGATTTCTGCTGTGCTTTCCTCATCCCAGTGACAACTCCCACGTACTGCCAGGCAACTATTCACAGCACCTTTGTTTTTGTGCTCCAAGGGCAAGTTTCAGACCAGTGTCTTCATTCCCAGTTCAAATACAGAAGATTGTTTCCAACCAGCTAGCTCAGGTTCATGAACAACAATTTTTCATTAGGTTCTTCTTAATTTTAATCTTCACACTAGCAGCCAAATAAGTGACAAGTACTTATGGACTGTGGGATTGGTTATAGACACTGTGTCACATCTCCTGTGTAGTCACGTACATAAAGAGAACACAAATTACTTGAGTCTAAATGTCTGACAGTGAATAAGAACCTCGTTCTGATAAGGAATAATACTGTTAATAGGCACAATGCCAGAAAGTTCCAGAGGGTGAAATGAACAGGTCTGAGGTCAGCAAGAATGCCTTGTTGTATACCCATTGCTGAGGTTCCTGAACCAGTCCCTCCTCCAACTTCTGCAGCACTGTGCCTTACCACAGCTTACGCAACTCAAGGTGACATTTTTCTCCTCTATAATTTGGCTGTTCGGTCTTATACCTTAATATTTGGGAAGGAAAAAAAACTTCCTCCCCCCCCCCCTGAAAAAAAAAAAAATCTATTCTATTAAAACCTCAGGATATAAATAACTTGGGATAAATAATGTAGAAAATTTGCAAACAACCTAATCTGTCTCATTATGAAAACTTTTGAGAGAAATAATTCTTTCTTATGTCAATAATACCAGCTGCATATCACTCCAAACACTACCATCACTATTCACATACGAACAACTCCTTTGTACTTAACACTTTTAAACGGTATTGTGCTAACTCTTTATGGATCTTATGACAGTTACATCTGTATTAGTAAATTAAACTTGTTAACCATGACTCATCACAGATTGTTAGGAAATAATAATTGAAGTGAGCCAGGTCTGTGCTAGGGATCTTTCCAATAATTTAACCAAACAAAAGGTCAAGCTCCAGAACCCTGAGTGTTCCCTGACATTGCTTAATCTGTTAATGAAAATGCAGTTAATGTGCTTGTATGTGCTATAAATGTATGTTGACATCTTACAACCTAAGGGGGCTTGGTGCTACTTTTGGAAGTCTTTCCAGTTCTAACACCTGAGCAAGTCAGGGATGGATTGTACCCCTAAAATCACAACTCTCCTACAACAGGATGAAGGGCAGTTTCCAGCTACAGAGATACTGGGTGCTATACGGGTACTTGCCTAGCAGTGGGCACCCTTCCATGCCTCAGGGGCACAGACTGCCCACCCCACACAGGCAACCTGCAGGAAATTTTACAATTACCACCCTGGGACAGGGGCTGCTCAAGCTCCACCAGCAATGAAGGCAAAAGTGTGTAGCAAGGAAGCAAGAGAGGGATGAACCTTGGGCTGAGTCTTACAGGGGAGGTGAATGCTGGCCCAGGATCCTGATGGGTGTGATACCTGTCCCTCTCTGCAGTCCCATTCCCAGTCAGCACTTGCCAGGTGCCAACCACAACCCCTTAAAGACACCAGAGCACTCCTTATGACCATTAGCAAGACATGACTGTTAATGATAGAGGAACATGTTTGATGAGGAAGCTTGCAAGAGGCCAGGGTGCAGTGAGACAGCAGGGAGGGTGGTCTTCCCCCCCACACCTGCACACTCATAAGCTGTCTTGTCATGGTCTGACCATGACTGAAAGATACTGTTCAGGTCTGAGTTTTCTCTCCTTAGCTATGAGAAGTGATGGTCTAAAAGCAGCCTTAAGTGCACCTACTGGCATAAGAGAGAGAAAACCAGGCAAGCCTCAGCCCATTTGCAGCAAACCAGCCCAGGTTGCAGAACTGGCTGCAATGGCTCTGACAGGCAGAGGGATCCAGCTTACCTCACAACAATGTATGATGAAAACATGGTAACTCTTGAAGCTCAGAGGTTAGCCACAAGTTGTGCAGAGCTGTAACAAAAAACGTTACGAGGAACGGTCACACTTTGACTTGCTTGATGGGAGGCCCGTGTTTGTGCACAGAGGGTGAGACTCTGCACACAGCTCTCTCCCCAGATGTAAGTTAAAGGAGATCAGCTGGGTCTAACTCACCACTTCTCACCTTTCTGCACTGTGCCAGAGGTGCAGGCAAGCAGCCAGGGGTGACAGACGTTGCCGCCCTCTTTTATGCCTGCCTGGGAAGGTATGTCCAGCTCCAGACCAAGAAAGCCACAACCATGTTCAAGGGTAAGGTGCTGCCAAATTGGCAGTATTCCTTCTTTCTGCCCACCTGGCCCAAAACTCTAGCTGTTTCAGTTCAAGATAAGATGTGGAGGAGGCTGTATTAGATATAGATAGAGATATATATATACATTTTAGGTAGTGCTCTAGATAACATAGCAACCAGTGAAATGTAATGGCTAGAGCTAGCAGTAGCTTTAGGAGGAAGTTTTATCAGCCTTGTGCAAGCATCCTTTATTTTGAGTGCCAAACAAACAGTGAAAACAGCAGCATGAAGAGGAGACAGCACTGGGCACTAAGGGTATACAGTATAGAAAAACAGTCTGGGGAAGTGCTAGGCCAAATTCACAAGCACCTGACACTGACAGGTTATGAAAATACACCAGTCTGAAGTAGTATTCTTGTTCCTTTAATTTCCCCATTCTTGCATTTTTCATTTTAATCATCTGCTTAAGCATCATCAAGGTCTTATACAAATACTTTTGTGGCAAAAAACCTTATGATTCCCTCCCTTTTAATTACCTCATAGCACCTGACATCCAGGAACCGTGGCCAGCACTGTTGTGCTCACCCCTCCATC
>VZTL01048386.1:0-16512 GCA_013400535.1 Scopus umbretta
GACTGCCACAGGCAAGGTGCTGCAGCAGCTACGTATAGGACTTGCATAAAGCATGGGACGGCCAACTCCCCTCCTTCTCCCTGTCTGGTATGGGCTGAAGCTCACTAGCGAGAGGACATATGCACCACTTTCTAGAGCCACGTGCAGATTTGCAAATCCCTTGAGTATTGGCATGGCCTCTCTGTCCCTGTGATACCTCTGCCCAGATCCTGGGTTCTCTTACCTGCTTCTTGCCAGCTGTTCCAGCTTGATGTTTGCTAACAAACTGCACACACCCTGCTACTCACACAGGGTTTGGGGAAGGTACAGAATTGCTCGAGATCCTTGCCTGTTCCAGTAGCTGGTGCTCAGACCCTAGTTCCTCCAGTAGCTGATGCCACAGGCCTGGGGTGCCTACACCCCCTGGTCTGACTCCAGTATCTGGCACACAGTCCAGTCATACTGGTCCCATCCCTTCTGTGTATGTCCTGCAAGGACTAAGTGCCAGCTACTGGGAGGGAATGAGGACACACAGAGCTAAAAAAAGATTTAATACAGACTGTGGTGATCAGGCATAGGGCTCAATCAGACAGGAGTACTGACTGGCAATGTTTTACATGCAACAGACCCCTTTTATGTCCCTTTCTGCCTACTCCTGCTTTGCTCCTCCCCAATTCACTTCCCCTGTATATTCTTTTATCAATTTGCATAGTTCAACGGCTTCTGCACCTCCCCTGCCCCCCGTCCCCACCATCTGAGATCCCCAGGTTTGTGTCCTTATCAGTTGTAAAGTCCAGGTTGGCTCCTCTTCTTATCATTGTCTCTGCTATTGTTTATCTGTCAGGTCTGTGTCTCTGTATACTATGTTTATTGCCTCCCCTTTTCCTTATCCCATTTGACAGGGTCCTTGGTAAGATAAACTTAAGGGAACAGATGTTCTCACCTTTCACATTCCCTTATAGAAACCATCATGGGGAAAACTTAATGATGCACAGAGCAGCCGTTGACTTGGTTTCATTGCTGCTCTTAGAAGAGCTTGCTAGTAATGTGTCGTCACCCCTCAGTCAGAGACCAGACTCTAAGACCTCGTGATGGTCTTGTTTCTTCCTTCTGTTGCTGTGGCACTGTCATCTCTTGTTGGCTTTCCCCATTGCAAGATGAGCTTAAAGAACACAGTGCTCTTCATACTCTCTCATACATGATGTGATCTTTCGTCCTATGTGATACTGTAGTTTTGGCCTAAATCAGGTGCGCTCTTGTGATATAAGCTCCTGTCAGGTAGCTTAGCATCAGTGAATGAGGACGCTGCCCTGGCTTCTGTTTCATGGTGTTGTGGTTTAACCCCAATCGGCAACTAAGCACCACACAGCCGCTCGCTCACCCTCCCCCTGCCCTGGTGGCATGGGGGAGAGAACTGGAAAAAAAACCCCACCCTAAAACCCATGGGTTGAGATAAAGGCAGTTTAATAGGACAGCAGAGAAAGAGAAAATACTAATTATAGTAATGATAAAAGAATATACAAAGCAAGTGATGCACAATGCAATTGCTCACCACCCACTGACTGATGCCCAGCCCGTCCCCAAGCAGCGATCGCTGCCCCCCTGGCCAACTCCCCCCAGTTTCTATACCGAGCATGATGCCATATGGTGTGGAATAGCCCTTTGGCCAGTTTGGGTCAGCTGTCCTGCCTGCGCTCCCTCCCAGCTTCTTGTGCACCCAGCAGAGCATGGGAAACTAAAAAGTCCTTGACTAGTGTAAGCACTACTTAGCAACAACTAAAACATCAGCGTGTTATCAGCATTGTTCTCATACTAAGTCCAAAACACAGCACTATAGCAGCTACTAGGAAGAAAATGAACTCTGAATTAAGCTGAAACCAGGATACATGGCTTCAGCAATGTGAAATGAAACTAAATAAACAAATATTACTTTTTTTTTTTTTTTACGCTATAGTTGGAGTTGTTTATCAAGAATCCACAAATGAAGCAAAGGTTCCCAAATCTCTTTCTCTTACAATTTTGTTCTTTATTCCTTTCTTTTTACACAGAGCCTCTGCCCATGATTCAGGTTCCTAATAACGTCACGGTTGTCCCTGGTGAAGGAGCCATCTTGACCTGCCTAACTTTAAGCACAGTGCGTTACAATCTCACCTGGCAGAGAAATGGCAGGGATGTGAGGCTTAAGGACCCCCTGCGAATAAGGATGATGAGCAACCTGTCTTTAGAGGTGAAGCCTGTAAAGCTCACGGATGCTGGCAAGTACAACTGCATTGCTTCTAATGAGGGTGGATCCACCACAGCATCAGTCTTCCTTACGGTGCAAGGTAACAAGGAAACTGCATGTTAAACTTACACTGCCATGGTTTATATTTTATTTACCTTATGAGCTGTCTCTCTCAGTAACTTTTGTATTTTATCTATGCCTATAAAACTGCTTGGAGACTGACAGAACCTCATGCAGCTCTTCCCTGTTTTAAAATGTCAGTGGGAGTCACCAAACAGCACAAGCGCTCATTTGTGAGACTGCCTTGTGCTGTGTGTCTCTGATCTGGTTTGATCCTCCTCCTGTAACTGCCAATTTAATTGCTCTGCAAGTGAATGGAGCCTGAGGTAGTTTTGTTGTTAGTCTCTCCTAAAAGGCAGAGCACAGAAATAGCTACACACCCCCACACACACACTCCCCAACATTTGTAGTCCACCTTTATGGTGAGACAATTTATGGTCTGGCTATGTGGATTATTATTTTTTTTTTAAAGTGAAACTGACATTAGTTATATATGTTTAACTAAATTTGTAAAAGTTTCTGTGTTCATCTGGATTATTTTATGTCTCTTTATAACAGACTAGTACTTCTAAGTTTTCTGCGTATTGTGTTATAGTATCTGTTTTATAATGCCAGTCAATACAAGCCAAGAACTAATCATGGTTTTATGAAGGGCTAGATTTTATGAAAGCAAGGACTTAAAAATTGTCAGAACTGAAAAAGACAGCATGAGTGTGACAAAACAAAGTCTAGATCTGTGCTGTTGCTTCATACCAGGGACAAATTTCAAAAAATTATGCATAAATGCAGTAATTTGTCTTGGAGCAAATCCTCTTCAAATTTGAAAGCACTGAAGGTTTCTCTCTGCCTTCATCATGTGGAGGTTTGGACCTTTTGTTCCTAGCTGCCCGTCTGTGGGTAAGAAGAGACAGAACTCAAAATGTTTTAGAAAGAAAACTATTCCGTCTACTTGTCGGTGGCTCCGACAGGATTTCTGCTTGGTGATGATGCTGGGTGATATTCTGTGCAGAGTGGGTAGCTTCATTAACTTTGCTGCTCAAATTCTAGTACTTCATGAACTGATGGAAAACTTGGAGTTACGGATAAAAGAAAAATTCAATGGAAGTGCCTGGCTTAAGGTGCTCCAAAACAGAGAAAGGTCAGAAACAGAGTTTTAACACTTACTAGTGGCATATAATTTTTCTTACAGGAAGAGCATATTGGCTTACCAATGTGGAATAAGTAGGTGTGCAATCAATTATGTAGGATGTATTATAAAATACAGCAGAATGAAGTGTCTCTTCATTGATCTGTTTGAATTACCATTAGATGGCTACAGCAGAATTATAACTGTTAAATTTCTAGCAAGGCTGAAGGAAAGAGGGCCATGAAAAAACATCAACCCGCATACGTGTGGAAAACTTAGTTTTAAATCCCACAGGATTTTTCCATCAAGACACACATTCAAGCATGTCAAAGGCAGCAAGAGAAGAACCTCTCTCCCTTGTTCTTCTCTTCCTGGGAATTAGATTTTCCTCCCTAATGTCTGTAAAGGCCATCTGGGAGCTTTAACACAATGACCAAATTTACTTCTGGTGTTTTTTTTATAGTGAAGCTAAAGAAGTCTACTGCCACAGAATATTGAGTTTCAAATCACTTGTATATGGAAAATTATTGTATCACATAGCTGGGAATTACGTTCTGGCTGATACACTAACAGCTTTAAAACATGGCTGAGATAACCCTCTTGGACAGTTTAGACAGGCTTAATCACAGAATGGTATGGGTTAGAAGGGACCTCTGGAGATCATCTAGTCCAACCCCTATGATAATGCAGGGTCACCTAAAGCAGGCTGAACAGAACATTGTCCAGGCCGGTTTTGAATATCTCCAGAGAAGGAGACTCCACAACCCCTCTGGGCAGCCTGTTCTAGTGCTCTGTCACCCTCAAAGTAAAGAAGTTCTCCCTCATGTTCAGCTAGAACTTTTTATGTCCCAGTTTGTGCCTTTTGTGCCTTTTGTCCCTTGTCCTGTCACTAGGCATGACTGAGAGGAGTTTGGCCCTGTCCTCTTGACACCCACCCTTAAGATATCTTATTTATAAGCATTTATAAGATCCCCTTTCAGTCTTCTCTTATTCAGGCTAAACAAGCCCGGGTCCCTCAGCCTTTCTTCATAGGAGAGATACTCCAGTCCCCTAATCATCTTTGTAGCACTTCTCTGGACTCTCTCTAGTAATTCCTCATCTTTCTTGAACTGGGGAGCCCAGAACTGGATACAGTACTCCAGATGCAGCCTCACTAGGGCAGAGTAGAGGCAGAGGAGGATAACCTCCCTCGACCTGGTGGCCACACTCCTCTTAATGTACCCTAGGATACCATTGGCCTTCTTGGCAACAAGGGCACACTGCTGGCTCATGGTCAACTTGTCATCCACCAGGACTCCCAGGTCCCCCTTAGCAGAGCTGCTTTCCAGCAGGTCAGCCCCCAGCCTGTACTGGTGCGTGTACAGGTGCAGCAACCTACACTTGTCCTTGTTGAACTTCATCAGGTTCCACTCCGCCCAACTCTCCAGCCTGTCCAGGTCTCTCTGAGTGGCAGTATAGCCTTCCAGTGTATCAGTCACTCCTCCCAGTTTTGTGTCATCAGCAGACTTCCTGAAGGTACGCTCTGTCCCCTCATCCAGGTTACTGATGAATGAGTTGAACAAGACTGGGCACAGTACTGACACCTGGGGAACCCCACTAGCTACAGGCCTCCAACTAGACTCTGTGCTGCCGAACACAATTAATTGAGAGTCTGAGTTGTGTGTTCTTTCATTTCTGATGAAAGATACTTAGAACAGAATAAATACATAGGAAACGCTAAGCTGCAGCTGAATTCAGATTTCTTCAGTAGCATCTGCCTCTCTGTTTGGAAAAAGTAATCTACTGCCACCATTTCAAATATGCAGAAGCTGAATGGTATCAGGGTGGTAGTATGCACTATTACTTATGATCATTTTGGTTTGCTTGGGCAAAATGATTTCTATCAGATTTCTGGAGGTAACTCTCATGTGATTGTATCACGTACAACCTGTAGTGCTTGTTAGGGTCTAGAATAGTATTCAAAAGAACGGTTTATATTTGGCAGCAAAAGAGTAAAGTTGGTTATATGTAAGAAGCAAAACTTGATAGGGTTGTCATTATTAACATTCTGAAGAAGGAAATTTGAAGCCTTGTTAATAGATTGAGATGGGTTCATGCTTTGTGTAGTTGCAAGTAATTCAGAATGTCAAATTAAATTCATATTGAAGTCCTTTATTATTGTTGGGACAGTTCCATATAGATGTCTGAATTTTGGCTCATAAGAGAATAACCACTGCTTTCATCCCTGTTTTCTTTCTAGAGCAGGAGTTAAGGCAGAGAACCAATGTTGGTAGCTCTAAAAATAACCCAGCATCTGCTTTACATGCGCAAGTGGGTTGTAGTAAACCCTTGTTTTGAAAGCTTTCAGTTTGATGCTGCTGTTTCTGAAAGAGAACATTCATCTGATTTTTATTTTTTTTTGTGCCAGCAACTGTACAAATACAGATGGAAATCTTGAATGAGAGTTGACTTTTTTCCCCCCAGTTGTGTGTTCTGTGTCAAGAACATACTATACTAAGTCACTAATTGTCCCACAGTAATACTGAGGAGAGCTAGATGAAGATCCTGTTTAAAATGTGTGCCTATTTGTGGAGTGGCAGTATACTGCTCAGAGTAGTCTGAAAGGTCACTGAACGCAGTTTTATAAATTTCAAGGAGTATAAGCTCTCAAGACTTCTAGGATTGTGTTGGTGCTTATTGAGTGCTATGACTAACTTTTAAAGTACATGCTCATCTTTGGACCTTATGAAGTGGTGGCTGCATAGTGTGAATTGCTCAAGTCTTCCCAATAGATTAGTGTTATACGGAAAAATAAATGAATTTGTAAAAGCTTTTACTACTTTTTTAGAGATCCTTCATATAATATATTAGAAGTCTAGAAGAGCATATTGCAGCCATGTGAGCGTAAAGATTGACCAGGAGTGAGAAACATTGATAGTCCTATAAACTTTTCAGTGATATATTTCTCACTGAAGAGGGAGATTCCATGAGCATGTAAACTTTTTCTTCCAGTTTGTTACAGTCTTGTAGGCAAAATACAAGTTTGTAATATGCGTATTTATCAGGTTGAATGAATATGTAGTATTTTTATAGGTTGATGTTTTGTTTCTGATGTTTTCATACACATAAGTAATATTGATTTGGGGGAGGATTTTGAGGAATTCAGACTTTTTTAAACTGAAACAGTGTGCATGCTGAAGAAGTTGATTTATGGTGGTTTTTGTTTCCGTACCCCTCTGAGAATTTCAAATACACAATTAAAACTCAGATCCCTTAAATCTGAGTGGTGCTAAATGTGGTTTTGTGATAAGTCTCGGCTTTGCATGTTTTCTGGTCTCAGTAAGTAAGAGTAGACAATGAAACACTTCTTTTAATGATTGCAACTCTCTTTTGCCTCTACAGCACAGCTGTATAGTATGTAGAAACTTTTACAGCTTTTGGTTGTGTTCATGTTGGCAATTAGTAGAGATGTTTGAGTTTAGTAATTTCAGCATATGATGAATTCCAGCAGTAGATGAACAAGAAGTGAGGCAACATTGAACATTTGTCTTACTGGGAGCCATCTAAGGTAATGAGGTGGCAGCTGCTGTGCATTGAGCTCACTGATGAACAGCATGCAGCTCAGCGTACTATTCTGATGTATTTCTTTATCAGAATGTATGGGTAGAATAAAATCGTGCATGCTGTAGTTACTGTTCTATCCATAGCATGGTGGGTTTCCTTTGCGTGCTTATTTGCTGAATATTATTAAATGTTTAAATGCCTGTCCAGTATTGCCATCACAACTGAAAGGCTTTTTTTATTTTTAGCATCTGCTTACAAGTAGCAGTGTTAAATAATTTAGTGATCTGTGCTAGCAGCTAAGTGCTAGAAGCACCTATGTTGCACCTACAAAAAATAAGCATACGTATTACGTGTTCCACCTGCCCACATAAGAACTAATGTGTGTGTTTTACTTTGGGCATTTAAGAATTGTTGCTGCTGTAATAACAGTTTGTAAAGTGAGATCTTTTGTCAAGCCAACGTGTAACAAGAGTACTGTCCTACTGTATAAATGGTGTCAACTGCATTAGATGCGCAGTGCGGGAAAGTGGGACTTATCTGGCAAGATGCAAGTGTGCTATCTACTGTAGGGAACTGATGTAGACATTTACCAGCCAACTAATAGCTTGAAATCCAGGCTGAAGAAAAAGTTGCCCAGGAGACAATGTATGTGACGTGGCTCCACCAAAGCAATGGTAATACTCAAGTACATTCCAGACGAGGAGCAGAAACCAGAACTGAATGAACACAATAGGACTTTCAGCATGAATGTGCTTGTATCTGGAATAATTCCAGGAAAGAGACTACCTAGATGGACAAAAAGTAAATTACCTCCTTGGCATAACCCAGTGCTCTGTTCCCAGAATTTCCTCTGCTCTTTTCTCTGAAGAGAGATAATACAGAAATAAGCATCTTAATACATTCATATAGATACATGGATATACACTGTAATAATGGGCAAGGAGAAATCTGTTATACTGTATTGAGCTCTTTAAACATAGAGGAAACAAGAAAGGGAATAAAATTGAAGTATTACTGCTTTACTTACTATTTCAAATTTAGAAAGTTCATTAAATGCAAGGTGTCTGTCCTAAAGAATGAAAAGCAGTTTAGTGCCTTCTGTGCTTCTTTCTAGGCTGTTACTTGGAACTATCAGAGGAGATGAGTTGATATTTTTTCCAGGCTGCATATTTTAAAGTTACTACCTCATATCTGTTACCACTATGGCACTTCCACCCCTGTTAGAGCAGGAAGTAAAACAGTTGAACTCTCAGCAATGTTCTTTGATGTAAAAGTCAGTATTCTTGGAAAGAAAGAGAGCCAAATAAGTATGTATTGGTCTGCTAGTGCTAGTTACCATTCACAGCAGGCTCAATCATTGTCATTAAGCTATTTTTTCAGAAACTAGCCTCTTGCATAGGAAATGCAGGTTAGCAGAAGGGTCAGAAATTGCCTGAGCAGCCTCTCTGGAGTTCTGTGCCACTCAAGAAAATTAATGAGTATCCCTAAGTTAATTTGTCTTTTCCACATGGCTGCTGTTTGCAAAAGGTTCTTTCCTACATTTGGTAAAAGGGAACTGATGGGGAAAAAATTGTTTGTGTTATTAGACCAATCACTCTTATGGCTTAATTTCATGAGATGGCCTGAATGTATTGTTTGGGAGGCTTCTTTTGATAATATTCCCTGGGTGAGATCCTCTACAGATCAGTACAAAAGCAGAACAAACAAAGCTCGCTCTCATCCAGCTAGAAATATCTTTAAGTTTTCTGTGTCTTTTAGATAAGTTGTCACAAATTCAACTAAAAAAGTGATGATTAAGCTTTTGTAATTTTTTATAGTATTCAGATTATGCATCATAGGAAGAGTTCTTACTCCAAAGAATTTAAGTGTGAACTTGATGAAAGATAAAAAAATCACAGTATTAAATAAAACGGGAAATTAGTGTCATGCATCTTAATTTCTGTCATTTGGCTTCTTGCTCATAATTTTCTTGCTGCTTTCTCACAGAAGATGTAGGCCTTTAGAAAGATTTCAAAGAGAAGTTTTGGAGGTGTGGAAGCATAACATGTTTAGAACTCCTACATGTCTTCTGACCTACCCAAACCTCTGGTTCAAGGCAATATACCATGCGGATCTCTTGGAAACTAGCTTCTTGCAGGATATTTGATGTCTGGTACTGCAACAGTTAATAAAAAGCACAAGGAAATCATTAATTAAACTATTAAGTATTGTACTTGTACCTGTAGGAAAGGTGTTGGACTGGCGACTCTTCTAGGAGAGCTGTGTGCAGTCCTTGGTAATGCATAGGAGCATAAACAAGTTTGATTTATATTTCAGTGTATTTCAGACTGTCTCTCTGTCACATGAAGATGGGGACGCATCCTCTGAGAAGAATCCACTAAGTTCCAGAGGTCAAAGTCCCCTATTTCACTTTCTGTAAAGCACTGGTTTTCCAAGTTGATGTTTCTTTATCGGCAGCATGTCAGCACTGGTCTGCAGGAGCAGGAACCTGGCTTTTAAATTTTCATTTATAAAGATGTTCACTAGGTCATTTTTCCTGAGTCTGCTGACTTCTAGGGCTTAGTAAAACCCGGGACAGGGACATGAGGAGGAGGAAGAAACCCATTTCCTTTCCTTCTGCAGGGAGGTCATTGTAAAGGCCAGGCATGTGGTATATGTGCTGTCAGATGCTTTCTTTTTGGCCTCTTGTTCACAGCTGGTGAATACTTATGGGCTTAATTTTTTCTGATTGAGTCTGCATATGGTCAGTGAATGCCAAGTTGCAAGGAAGTGCAGGGAGGTTATGAAAAACAACTTTGGTAAGAAGACTGACTGTAGTGCGTGTCTGCATGTCTTTTGGAAAGTAGTTTTTTTGGATGCAGAGAGAAAATAGGTGATTCTCCTGTCTTTCACAGCACACTTTCTTACTGCTGGGGTGCATGCAGCGTAGTATTATCACAGCAGATCAATTTGTTCTATCCTGCAGTAGCAGAGTGCTGTTGGTGTTGGTGAAATTGCAGCTTGTGCATACTCCCTAGCTAACAAGAAAATCCCAGTAATGCTCTCACTCTCACCCTGTAGAAGTTAAATTTGTGCTTGGCAGCTTTGTGGAGAGTCTTACAGAAGCAACCATGAAGGCTACTGCTGTGTATCTTTTACCTGAGCTAATGCATAAGCAGTTATGGAAACAGATGTTTCCGTGGGTCTTTGTGCAGCGTTGCCTTTGCAGCGTGCCAGGGCAAGGGATGATGCAGGACGGCGCACTCTGCGCTTCTGCGTGGTTGATGGTGGATAGGGAAGGAGATCAGTGGGAACTTGGCAGCTGAGGCAGCTGGCAAGTGAATGAAGCAAGATAATAATGTCCAAAGACAGTATTGCTTTTTAATAAGGTTCACTTCATTGATGCCAAAAGCACAGATGAATGTGGCTGGTTGATTAATGCTGAAGGCTACTTTTTGTTTATCTCTGTTGAATGTTTTGATCTTTATTTATGCTGTAGCAAATCTGTTCTCAGCTTGCTATTCAAATGGGAGCCTTTGTCAGTTTTTCTGTTTATGTGCAATTTTTCTTCTGCACTTCTTTCATTTGGCTTGTGAACAAAAGGATAAAATACTGTATTGAATATTAGTTCAAATGCATATCGGTAAAACATGATTTAAACTTAACAGAAATCAGATGAATGGAGAGGATTCGTTTTATGAATGTAGTGACAGTTTATTGTGTGATATTATTCCATAATATAGGATATAATGTGAATTCTGTGCCACCAAAGTGGGAATCTGTGCTCTGAGAGGAATTCCTCAGTACCTGCATAACCCCAGTCTTCTGTCTCATTGACATGTTAATAGCTATCATAATGGTAGAGTTGGATATTTTTTCCTCCCTGCGTTTTCACAGTATGCACTCTTGACACTAACACAATGTAGGTTTTTAGACAGTTTGAGATCAAAGCCATTCACTACCATTGATATGTTTCCATCTGGAAAAATGAAGGCATATCCATAAAACTCACACTAACATAAGAATTTGTAGACATCAGTGTGGTCACATAGGACTTCAGTTGGAAGAGAATAAACTTTTCACACCATCACTACAGTTCCTGTATTACTAAAAGCAGGGCTTTGTGATAAGCATCTGTTTTTGCGGTATCTTGGTAGTTAGAAGTCCAAGTAGGTCAATTCAGACCCTTTTAACTGATGCTAACAAGAATGGGTGTAACTGTAGAGGACTGCTAGTGAACAGACTGGACACAGGGATGGGGCTCCATCTGTTCTCTGCCAGTATCTGTGTGTACATAGGAGAGTCTGGATGTTTACTGTAAGGTCTTGAAGTGAATTTTTGCAAAAGTTGAACCCTGGTAAAAATTTGCAACAAGTGTGTGCAAACTGCTGCAGTGGTTGCAGAGGGTTTTATGGTTTATGAAATAAAACTTTGGTATTTGCTCTCTCTTTTTCATGCTAAGTTTAAATGCTTCACATGGTTTTAATGAATATTAGGGCCAAGGATGGTTACAAGTGTGAATGTTTCACACCCTAAAATCTTCACACCAACCTTCTTTTTTTCTGGAAGCTTTGCACTTGATCTGTGTGGTTTAAAAGGTTTTATTCTACAGCCTTGAATGGCATTGGCACTGTAAGGAGTTTGTGCTTCACCTGTCCTTGTACAAATTTTCTCCTCTATGATACAAAGAACAAAGCAAAAGAAATCAAATTGACCTGTCATACAAGAAAGCCTGTTCTGCATACCTGCCTCGCTGCTGGCCTCTGAGCAAGAAAACAACATGGTTAATTAGTGGCAAATGTGGTATCACTGATACTCAAGCTACCAGCTAGAATTACAGCTGTGGATATTGATTTTTTTTGATTCGTGTAATTGATTATATGTTAAATACAAGTATTTCTTCCACCTTCTGCTCACCTGATAATATCATTGTGTGAAAATAACTGCATGGGCAATGGTGTGTTGCTAAAGCATAATGTGTAATTGCCAGCTGAGCCAAACGGTTTCCTAATATCAGCATGAGAGGAGACCTTCCTGAAGAACAGAGCATGCAGCATATCTCCCAGTGTCTTTTGGCAGGATTTAAAACGAAATAAAAATAGCTGAGAGCGCTGTGCACATCATGAATCACTTGAGGACAGTTCTGTAACTTGCATCCGTTTCTTGCTTCTCCTTGTCCCCATGTATCTGGGTTTAATCCTAGTACTTCTGGAACTATGCCTCTGCCTTCCTCTGGTGCCTTTCTTCAGGGAGCTCAAGAGGTTTCAGAGCTGTTATGAAGCACAGGAGGGACTTTTCAGGACCCTGCAGCTTTTTATAAAATCTATTCTACGAGTGAAAACCTAATGAACTTGGGGAAGGTTAATAGATGTAAATTTAAGGAAGGAAATGATAAGGCATTATATGCATCTGTGTTTACAGTTTTGAAACTGTGTACAAATTCGTTGCTGTTTATTATTTAATTTATTCCTTGTCTTTGGCAGTATAGCTGTGTGGTTTTGCATACACTTTTACTTACAGATCTCAGAATCCTTTACAAGCTCACGTGTCTAGTTAATGACTGAAAACAGAGTCATCAAGCCTGGCAATAATAGTTCTGCTCCCCAGAGCGCCAGGTGCCATACTGCATCAAAAAGCCTTCCTCAAAACAGCAATTACATTTCTCTTTGAAAGAGGGTTTTTATGTGCTTAATAGGGGCATGCAGATAAATTTGCATGAAACACTAACATATGTAAATTATTCATGAAACTCAACACAAAACATAGTGCAAATATTTTAAATAAAAGTATACTACAAAAATTAAAGTTATGTCCATGACTTGCATGCTGATGTTACTACTAATTATATTTCAAAACTACTTATTTTCCTTGGGAACCTTGCTGTTCTATTCAGTAAGATGTATTACAGGACAAATCATTCCATAGTAACTGTGATTGTGGCAGAAAGTAAAACATCTGATATCCACAGGACAGTTATGCACTGCTGTGTAGTCCCCTGCCTTGCACCTGTAATATGTTGTAATTAGTCCATATTACCAGGTGAAGTTGGACCTGCAGAGGCACAGACACCTTGTTGAAGTCAGCAGTGTGACTCGATTGATAATATCTGTAGACTTGCCAGCCTGTATTTCCCAAACCTATGCTACTCTTGATAAATCCTTCCATGTAAAAGTTGAAGAGATCTGCTGTTCTTATCTGTGTTCTTAAATGGTTTTCAAATGCTCAAACATCAAATTAGTTTCTCATTATCTCACTTTTTATTGGTCACTAATCCCCTTTCATTAAGTGTGCCAAGATCGTGGGGAAGAGGATTGTTTTCTAAGTTCTGTGTTGTAATGCCATTTGGTTAAATACCTGCTCACTAAACCCCACAGTGTTTCTGCCCTGCAAGGACGCAGAACCTGCCTCGCTTCTGTCCTAGAAGCAGCACAATCTTCTGCAGGGAGATTCTTCTTCCAGGCCAGAAACACTGTGGTTTTCAGTTAGCAGTTTTTTAAGCAAATAGTATCCCAACACAGAACTTTAAATAAAAAATTAAAAAAAAAAAAAAATCTTCCTTCCACAATGATAATGAAAATGGCAGGTTATTATTTCATCCAGAAAGACATTTGTAGTAGCACTCTGAATTGTTTCTGTTTACATTATGACAGACTGAACTAGAAAGATTTATGCTGTTCACCTGGAAGTTGCATAGCGTCACACCTTCATCTGGTTCTTGATGGATTTCGCTGCACATAAATAGACTGTGTGTACTGGCTCTTAGACACATTTTTCCTTAGCAGCCATGAAAACATGTCAAATGTCACCTGAGTCTATAGGATGGTGTAATTCCTACTGAAGCTAATGTACTTCTGTGTTACAGGTATTTAGCCTCTTTTACTCTCCCAAGAGGGAGAGTTAGGCTTTTCATCCTACGGTTGCTAGTAAAAAGATCAGTTGCAGAGGAATACATGTTAATACAGTGTGTGATTAGCAAAAGGCAAAGCTCCTAAGATGAAGATTGATACTGCTGATCTAATAGTAGCCAGGTTCATGCTGTAACTATGATGAAGTAGCAGCAGTTAGTACTGTAAGTTGCTACTTTTTCATGCATTAAGTGGTGTGGATCTTTTTCTTGCCACTGTAAGACAAAATTGTATGTACCATAGAAGAAAATGTCAGTTGCCACAGTGAATTGTTTTGGTGGTCTTTTTTACTGAAGAAGTCTGTCTAAGGATGTAAGTGAATGAATTCTATGACGTTCATCAATCACTTTTCTGGTGAAAATGCAGCTGAATTCTGTAACATCCATTGGCACTGTTAGCACTCTTAGCAGATTGAATTGTCTTCAATTAGGCATTCAATTAATTTTGCTGTTACTTCTTTCTGTGTGTGCGCATACATTATGATTTTTATTTTCATTGTTCAGGTTATATTCTTACTGTTGGCCTGCCAGAAGGCTTGTGTTCATTGGCTTTCATTTTCAGGAGTCTGCACAAATTTGACTAAAATCTGTCAAAATTGTCTTTATTGCTGCTTTGCTGAGTTTTAAGCAGGCATTAAAAATGCTATGTTAATTATTTACATAATTATTTTGTGTTCAAGTTGAATCCATGTAAAACCACTAATGCTCTCTTCGTTTCTGTTCAAAATGATGACCTGGCAGTATTTATTCTTATTTCAGCCTGGCTTTTTGACCTTGACGGGTCATGCTGGTGAACTTTGCTTGGTTCTGGCAGCTTTTTGTCAGAACTGGTGCCCATGTTTGGGGACTCCAAATTCTGCATTTCAGAACAAAGCAAACTGTAGGCATGTGAATTAGTTTGGTTTCTGTACCCTGAATCCTGACTTACTAACTTTTATAAAGGCATGCATGTTTTAGGGTGAGGAATTGGTAGACTGTGCTAGAGGAAGTGAGGAAATGAGTGTGCTCTGAGAAAAGATAGCTAATTCAAGAAATAGTAACTCTTTGAATAATGTTATAAGTAAAAGAGCCTTTAAAGAATGTGTCATCACCAGACTGATTTATATTTTAGTGCAACCACTGACGATGCAATTCATGTGTGTCTGATAGCTACTATCTGTGTTAAATTGAAGCGGTTATATGAAAGCATCCACGTGCCCATCATTAGGACTGTTTTCTTACGGTGCAGCTATTTGGAAATGGGAATAAGGTGATTATTATCATCTGTGTTTTCTAAACGGATCTTTTTAATTGCTGTTTTTAATTTCTTTTACTAGAACCACCTAAGGTTGTCATTTCACCTAAGAATCAGACTTTTACAGAAGGCTCTGAAGTGTCTATCAGATGTTCTGCAACAGGTTATCCAAAGCCAACAGTAGTATGGACACACAATGATATGTTTATTATTGGTTCAAGCAGGTAGGGGTTATAGCTTGCTTACTTTATTTTTATTTTTATTTTTTTCCTCTGTGAGAAAGAGGTTTTCAAGAATGCCAAAATATTCTGACTCTTTCTTCGACAGGAATCTGAGAGTTTTGGAAATAGTACCTCAACCTTCACTTTTATAACTCTTTCATTTCAGTTTCCTCATCTCTAAAATAGAAATATGTTAGTTCTTTTATTTAGAAGGCTTTTTACAAGATTCATTTAAATGCTTTTCACAAAATGCATTGATATTCTCTGGTAGCTATACTAATACTAATATTGTTGCTTATCATAAGAAAAAAACATCAATGCCTGTTTATAAACCACCTGGTCATGCTGCTGCTGTTGCCACTTGGAGCATGGATGTAACTCTTACTCTCTTTAACTAGTCATTTTGGCTGGTCCTCTGTGTGTTCCCAGGTATAGATTGACCCCAGAAGGCACCTTAATCATAAGAAAGGCAATTGCAAAAGATGCAGGAGTTTACGGTTGCTTGGCAAGTAACTCAGCTGGGACAGAGAAACAGACATCCACCCTTACATACATTGGTAAGTAAAAGAAAAATTGTAGTGAAAATGAAAAAGCAAACTAATCATCATCAGGGAGGAACTGTTAAAATTAGAAGAACAATGCAGAACATACTGGTAGAAACTTCAAAAAACTCAGAAAAGGTGTTGAACAGCTCACAAACGTCCCTTTTGTTTTCTGTTCAAATCTGAGTAGTATTCTTAGGTGATATTTGGGGCTTAATCTTTCTTCTTACACTGTTTTTTAGGAAGAAAAAAAACCCTAAAATTGGGTATTAAAGTGGGGTAGGCTTGCAAACATGAGTAAGTCTTTGGAGAAGAAATCAAGTTTCATAAATTCCTCTAGTGTGCTTAGCACTGTGGAGTCCTAGTCCAGATTGTGCAGCCTAAACACTACACTTCTATAGCAATAGCAGACTACTAAAATTCTTGATGACCAACATCTGGCTGGAGCAGGGGAGAGACTCTGAATCTCCTTACTTTGTACATGATCAAACTCTTCTAATTCTTTCCTAAAATTCCTGTATATTCTATGTATGGTCTAGGTGCTCTGGACACTCCAAACTTTTTCTGCTTTCCAGTGTTTGTCTGTCACCTTACATGATTTTTAAGGCTTTCTGACTTTTAATGCAAATAGTCTTCCATATAACAAGAGAATATTAGAGTATTCCATGGTTTATGTCTTAAAAGTGATATACACTTTGGA
>VZTL01048392.1:861-35791 GCA_013400535.1 Scopus umbretta
AAAAAAAAAGGATTTGCAGAAAGGAAGCAAAATTAATCTTAACGAGATGAATTCAGCGCTGGGGCTGCTCCCTAACGAAGCAGCCGGGTCCCTCCCCTTAATTAAAACCAAAATCGGCCACCTCCGGGCGCTGCGCTCGATAAACGGTAAGAAAAATAATAATAAATCAAAAAAAAAAAAAAATCACGGATTATATCATCACCTTCACGCAAATATTCACAGTTATTCCGGCTGCGGCTCCACAGCCGCCGGCGGAGCCTCTTCCTCCTCCTCTTCCTCGCTGCAGCCGGCCGCAGCCGCTGCCTCCCTCCCGTTTTCCTCCTCTTCCTCTTTACCTGCCCAACCCTCAGTTTCATTTTGGGGGGAAACTGCCGATTCTTGGGGATTTTCGGGAACCGCAGGTGGCTCTTCCAGGCCTTCCGAAGCCGCCGCGGCCGTCGCTTCCGACGTCACCTCCGATGTCGCCTCCTCCGCTTCCAGCTCGTCGTCTTGCAGGAACGGGGGCATCAACAGCGGTTTGGGGGGCTGATCTTGCTCCCCCAGATTCTTAAGGAATTCCTCAGGCTTGGAAAACTCTTCGGAAGCTTCTGCCGTTTCCGTAGCTTCCCCGATTCCTCCTCCTCCTTCCTGGGCAACCTCAACGGTGGCGGTTTCGGTCGCTCCTTCCCCGGTGCCGTCTCCGCCTTCCAAAGCTTCATCCACGTCCTGATCCGTGATTTCATCCGTAAAAGGATCTTCTCCCTGCGGAAAAAAAGATGGGAGAGAGACAAAGAGTCATCTAGCTGTGGCGAGGCAAAGGGAATCTCCGCGGGAGAGGTTTTTTTGGCAACTGAGAATCGGCTTGGCGACGGACGATTCTTAAAACGGTGGGGAAAAAAAACTGAAAAAGAACAACAACAAAAAAATCCGTCGTAGAAAATCCCAAAGGATTTGCAGTGAGAGAAGAATCCCCAAGGAAAAAAAAAAAAAAAAAAAGATCCCACACCGGGACGGAGTGGAAAGAATCCATGGAGAAAAAAACCCAAAAAAACACAACCCAAAACCACCAAGCTCCTGTGCGGCGTCGCGGGCACCAGGGACGGACCCTACGCTAAGGAAGAAGAGCGCCGGTGTTGCCGTGCCGGGGTTTATCGGCTCCGGCTCCGCTCCTCGCCCGGGAGGAATTTGGGTTTAACCGAGACGATTAAAATCCAAAAGGAATTCCTCAACCCTCCGGCCCCGGTTTGAAGCCACCAGTGGCCGGATTCCCCTTCCCTCGCTGGGAAGAGCGGCAACGCTTCCAGGTTTTCATCCCGCCTTTGTATTTTTGGGTTTGGTTTTTTTTTTTTTTTCCAGGAGATGGAGGAATCCAGACGCGGTCGTAACCTCGCAGCCCTCGCTCTCTCCTACCGGGAGGGGTCTCTTGGGGACACCAAGACCCTCCGGAGTTTTTGGGTGGTTTTCTTTTGGTTTTGGGGTTGGGTTTGGTTTTTTTTTTGTTGTCTGTTTTGTTTTAGGTTTTACAGGGTTGGTTTGGTTCGGGTTTTTTTAGGTTTGATTTTTGGCCTCGTTACCTTTAGGCGGATCCTAGCACCGCTCCCCCTCGGTTCGGCGGGGGCTCTGCTTGCGTTTCAAGAGTTACGAGGTGCAGGGTGAGCGCTCGTGGGGGTCAACGTAGGGGGGTCGCTGCCCTATCACCTTGACCTTGCCAGAGAGGAGATGCCCCACACACACCCGTGTCGCAATCCAAGGACAAACCGTGCTGCTAGAAATTCTAAAATTCCCCCTTTTTTTCTTTTTTTTTTCCTCCCCCTCGCAGGTTCACCACGATATCGCGGCGAAAGGGAGAAGGGAAGGAGGGAGGGCGGCATGCCGGCAACGGCAGAAACCTCGCCTGAAATCTGATCGACCGTGGCGGAGCGGGGCGGAGAGGTTTTATTTTTCGGAAAACGTGAGGGGGGAAAAAAAAGCAAGCTCTCCAGACTCTTCCTCCTTTTTTCCCCGCTCCCTCTCCTACCCTGGGGTTAACAGCTGCCTCGATCAGAGGTTCAGACCAGGTTGGCTGCCTCCACGCGAGAAGATCCATGCAGGTGGAGGAGAAACCTCAACGTTCATCTTCTCTGGCTGAGGATCACAACCTACGGAGGTCATGGAAGGGGCGGGATATGAAAATATCGGGCTCTACCTTGCGATCTGGACTCCAACGTCCGTTATCGCCGGTAAAAGCTACCGGGGGATGTGAAGTCCACTCGTGGTGGAGACTGTCACGGCTTCCCTTGGGAAGGGCGAGGAGTCCCGCCATGCCTCCGAGGAGGAATCGTTAGGCCGATGGTCAAGAAATCATCTCTTGATGCGGCCAAGTCTTGATTAATTAATCGCCCTGCGTCTCCGGCCTTCCTTTCTGGGGGAAGGTTTGCCGAGAACGTTTATGGCGAGGCGGCTCTTGGCATTACCTGGAATCCTCAGATTTTCCTCCACCCCTTTTCAGTCTGGTTTTGCACCTGGGAATGATACGGAGACCGTGCTGGGATGGATCCGAAGATCTCCTCCTGCCGATGGACAAAGGTCAGGCGCCCGTGCTGATTCATTTAGATCTGCCGGCAGCCTTTGATACCGTTGATCATGAGGAGATGTGGACGTGCCTGCGGACCCTGGCAGGGGTAGACGGAGTTGCACTTGAGTGGTTCCGGTCTTTTTGAGTTTGGATTTTTTTTTTTTTATTTTTTTTTTTTTAAAAAATGTCTCTGAGAGATCCCAGAGGTTTGCACCTCGTCTGCCCCGAGGGCTCTCTCTTTCTCCTGTGGGGTCCCGCAGGGTTTTTATCTCACCCTCCTGTTCAACGTGTATGAGAGGCCGGTTTAAGGGGAGAGACGGCCATCCTACGCCGACAAACTCTCAGCTCAAAGTCTCTTTTCACTGGACCCAGAGGGTGGAGTCGCAGTTTTTATATATATATATATTATTTTTTTTGCTAGTTTAGCAGAGACCGGGCATGATGAGAGCTAGCTCAGTCCAGGTTTAGCCCAAAAATAAAACCATGACGCTGGTGGGAGAGGGGAAACGTCTGCTCCCCCGTGGGGGGGGTGTGTGTGTGGGCATCTGCCTGCCCTTGTCTGCCAGGTTCGCAAACAAGGGGTTCTCTCCTGCCGGATCCTGGGCTGTTCCCGGATTCCCAGGGAACAAGCAAGTAGCCAAAAGCGCTTCTTTTCATCTTCGCCTGGCGGAGGAGGTTGCGACCTTTCCTCTCTCTCGGACGCGGACCTCGCCTGTCAAACCCACGCCGCCTCCGGACCCGCGGTTACCGCGAGGCGCTTTAGGCCGGGCACAACCGCTCGCTCGGCGGCATTCCCGCGTGGAGCGGATTACCCCCCATGCTCTGAAGACTGCGCTCGCCTTCCGGGCTTCCTTCTGCAATTCCGAACGCTGGTTTGGGCTTAAGCGACCCCTACCCTGACCTCTCCTCGTGCTCCACCTCGGCTCTGACGATCGGCTGGGGTGTTCTCTGCCACTTCCCAAGGGAAGAGGAGGAAAAAGGGGGCCGGGACACGGACTAACGAGGGTCTTGCAACTCACGGGAATTGGATGCACCCCGCCTCGGGGTGCTCTGTCATTCGGTTGAGCTGCCGGGAGCGCCGCAGAGCCCGGCTCTTTACACAGGGTAAAAAATTCCCTCCCTGCCCGGTGCAGGATTAGCGGGTGGGCCAGGAGCCGTCCGTGTCGGATTCAATCCCGGCGGGACTCAAGCGGTGGCTTCCCGACCCACACGCTCGCTTCCCTGCCAACTGGGGGGAACCCGGCGTCCCCCGCCAAGGCCGCAGCTCGAGGGGCGGCTTTGGGGAACTGGAGTTCCTTTCTGCTATTTTGCGTTCTTTAATTACGTTTCCGTTTTGGACGGTTTCGTAATTGATCTACACGTGCCGGGGAATGACAGTAGGTACAGTCAGCGAGTTAAAGAAATTAAAAAAAAAAAACACAATAAAAGCAAAAAAACAAAAAGACCCCCAAAAAACCCAAACAAAAAAAAAAAACCAAAAAACCAAAATAAAACAAAAAAGACCAAAAAACCAAAATAAAACAAAAAAGACCAAAAAACCCAAACAAAACACGAGAAGCGGTAAACCGCCCAGAGAGAAAAGAAAACAGACCCAAGATTTAGAGATAAAAAGGCAGCGGAGTGGAACCTACGCTTCTCCCCATCGTACGCAGCCAGGCGTCCCGTCACCGACACGCAGCACACGGCGAGACGCGGCTCCGTGCCGCTCCGGGACCAACGCGGAGCCCGAGCCTGCTGCTCCGGGAACTCGGCAGGAGTTGCCGACTCTCTCGTTCACTCACCTTGAGGTATTTCTCCAGCATCTTTACGATGTGTTTGTTATTCAGGACGCTCTTGGCGACATGTAAGCTGGTTTTCTTGAATTGCTCTGCAGCCATCTGTAAAGGAACCGAACGTCGGGGTCGGTTCAGAAGGGGGAGAGTGCGAACGAGGAGCTTGGCTCGAGAGTTTGTATTCCCTCCTCCTCTGCAGGGAAGCCTGATCTCAGACCCCAGAAGACATCACAAAAAGCGGATGCGAGGGAGCACCCGCATCTCCTCCGCTAACATGAGCCCTGGAGAAAAACGTGCTTCGGCACCAGCAGCTGGAACATTCCCCCGGCTGTCCCGGGCTCAAGTCCAGGACAGCGACCCTCACGTCAAAGACTCAAAGACGGAGGAGATGAAGACCACCCCGAGGGACGCGCGGCACCGACCGCAGCTCGCCCCGTCTCCACCCGCACCGTCCAAAGCCCCTCTCCAGCCTGGGCCAATTTAGATATTGATTCCATCTCATTTATGAATTCCCCAAACGCCCTCAAAGGCGATTTTTAATTTCAATTTCTTGCAGACGCTGCAAATTTAGAAGGAGAAAGCGTTTGGTCTGCACGTTTACACAGCACGCCTGGACAGCGCACCTTGCTAAACCCCCAGTGCAAAAGAAAAGGCCAGATCCCCCTTTTCACATCACTTTTTCTGTTCATCTCCCCACTGCTCATCCGCTCGTGGTTCCCTACAGAAGAACAAACCCTGCAGAACCCATCCGCAAGCATCCCACGACCCCTCAGAGTTCCCCGCTCAGCGGCTTCGTCTCGTGGTGCCACCCGAGACCGTGCACAAAGGTTTTTTTCAGAAGCCGCAACCAAACCTCGAGCGCCCGGACGCATCCCCTTCGCCCCGACAGAGGTGAAACGCTCCGGTTCGGAAGCGAGCGGACTTGCGTACCCTGCGGTTTCTGTTGTGATCGGCGGATCGCAGGTGCCTCTGGAGAAGGTGGTTCTGCGCAGGAATTAGCATGTCGCAGGCCATGCAGTGAGCCGCCTCGATCTTCTTGAAGAAGTGTTCCTGCCCAATACCTACAGCGACGACGAGACGTCAGCCAGAGTGCCAAAGAAAGGAGATGTTCGGCCGGTTCACGTCACGGGCGCCTTTCCGCCCCCTCTAACGACCCTGCGCCACGCCCCACGTGCTACTTCAGCGCCCGTATTCCTTCCCCTTTCTGCTTTCAGGGATCAAAAAACCAAAAAAAACCGCATACGTTGCTCTAAGACGGGGAGGAGAGTTATTCTGCTCTAACACAGATCGTGCCGACGCAGTACCCGAGCGTAAGAGGAAGAGCGGTGGGGATAACAGCCCGAGGTACAAAGCGAGCCACTTACTGTTTTCCTTGGTCCTGGATGAAACCAGCCTGCCTCCCCCAAAAATCTATCTCGGTAAAGGTGGAAGGGAACAAGGTGTCCTTCCCCCAGCTCTAGGCTCATTCCTCCTCTCTACTTAGGCTCGGGTTTTCTGCCTGCAAGATTTTACAGCCGACATGCGGCTTAACTAAACCTCACTCATCGCTCCCAGCACAGCCGTGGCCGCCTGTTGCAGACTGTATCAGGGACAGGCACGCTGACGAAGCTAAGTGGTTTTTTTCCCCCATCATGCCTGTTGCCGCAACAGATCAACTTCGCCGCTTTCTTTTAACATTAAAAGCCAACACAAGATCCAGCTGCGTTAACCAAAAAACAACAATTCCTGGGAGTTTTCCCCGTTTACCTAATTTTAGTACCTCTGACGTTGCACGAGCTTCATGAATCTGCTGCTTGAGAAACGGCAGCGAGGACGGGCATTCCCCTTTCCCCACCAAGACGATTTATGTCACAAAGCTGGCAAAAACCCGCCCAGAACCTGAGGCTGAGTTACCCAAATCCTTCATGTTTGTGCTGTCGTTATCTCTTTGGGAGCAATATTTATTTGTTTTCTCGCACACTCACTCGATCTCCGGACGCAGAACGGACACTTACCCTTAAAAGGATCCGGCTTCTGTTTTGTGCCCTCTTTCTCAGTCAGCTCCTGGCGCCGCTTCTCGATTTTCTTATTCCTGTTGACGATGTATTCCTAGAAGAGGACAAAACCCGCTGTCCGCCTCAGAACACACAGAGACGATCGAGTAGCTCAAGAGGGAAACAAGCTTTCCAGAGAAAACCCACCGGGAAGACTGCGGTCGGTTAACTAGGCAAGCCAGGCATCTTCCCCTCCCCGTCCTCTGTCATTTCTACCAGAGCAAGAGCCGGAAAGATCCAAATCGGAGCCAGACAGAAGCCTGCTCCCATATCACCATCAGATTCCTTGTGCGAGACCCCGAATTCTTGAAAAATGCCCCCAAAAATGCAAAAACTGGTCATCCAGGAAACAAAATGACTCAGTTCTTATCTCTCCTTCCCCAGCTCTAGATGTGTAGATGGCGAAGACCTTCCCTGGAATACTAATTTCTGGCCTTTCTGTTCAAATTCATACAATGAACTTTCCCTGCCAAGAGGAAAACCTGTGAGAAATCGTGTCGTGCCAAGTGATGTCATCGCGAGATGCGTTAACAAGTGGTGATGCGAGCTACCCAAGCAGGGGGCTGTATGTAGATGAATTTGTAACCCCTTCCAGCCCCCACGTAAGCCTGGAACCCGCAAATTAAGCCTGGAACCCCCAGGATGAGGGAAGGGTTGAGCCAACCCCAGGCAACCCACCTACCTGCAGAAACTCGACCGTTTTATCCGGGAGTTTGGTACCGATGTATCGCAAAGTCTCTTTGTGAAACTTGCTCTGGAGGTGTTTCTGGATCTCCTCTTCCTCAAAACTGCGGAACTTGCAGACGGAACAGGCAAACTGGATTCTAAACAGAGCAATCGTACCGCAAATGAGGAACAAGCTCAGCTTAACGAGAACGTCGAGAAGATGAGACCGTTATCGCCCCTGCTGCAGTTTTCTATCTCTTCGTTTCTTCCAAGTGCCACCCCACACAATTTCACTTTGTCTTGGACCTTTATAATCACGGCAGAACCTGCGCGGATTAAACAGCACCTACTTCTCTGCAAAACTTTACGCTACGGGATCGGATGCTAAAACCCTGCACGAGTTGTAAAAGCGACTGGGGAAATCCATAGGGCAGGAGGTGAATCGGCACTCGTCGATACGGAGATCCTCTCCCCAGCGTGGGAAAGCCCCGAGATACGGAAACACTGGTGCCCCCTTTGCTGGTCAGACTGTCTTTAAATCACCTAGTGTATTATTTTTATAGCAAGGCTGCATATATCACCACTTAAAACAGCCTTCAGAATTTATTACTCTACAGCGATATACGTATTAACCACCGCAGTATTCTCCTCATCTTAAAACAGTCGTAAAACACACAAAAAATGGAACAAAAAAAGCCAAAACCTGCTGAGATCGGAACGCAGAGCCCCAAAACACGATCCCCCAGCGGATTTCTCCCACGTTTGTGCAGAGGAATATCCTTGGCCAATGCTATTCACAGAAGTGCTAGGAACGGACTGGCTTATCGCTTTCCTTTACCTGTCCATAGCACGGTCGCGCATCCTATCTCTTCTCCGCTGCTTCTCCCTCTTCTTTTTCACCTCCTCATCGTCATCTTCACAGCCATCTCCAGATGCTAGGAGAGGGGAAAAAACCCAACAATAAATCAGAATTACTGTGTTGACGATCACCCGCTTTGCTGGCTGAGGCATTTTGGGACCCAAATCCCTCGGTTTCCTCTCTACTCTCAGCTTTGGGAAGTCACAATTTCTTTCGATTTCCGGAAGCTCTCCCAAGTCAGCTTCCAACCGCAAGGAAGCGGCAGCCTCTTTCCAAGGCCTCCGGCAGTTGTTGTAAAACCCAAACGCGCCTCTCCTCCAGCTCCCTCAACTTCCCACAGCGACTCAAAGCTTTCACAGGCAGCGACAGGACACGGCGTTAGTGGGGAATGTCCTGACTTGTACCGCGCTGCAAAGGCACCGCTCCATCTCCCTTCCTTAGGAGCTGCTACTTCTCCCCATATTCTCATTTTTTCCCTGTTCACCTATTTTCCACAAGGCTGAAAATGCTTCTCAGGAAGGATAAGCAACAAAAGACAGCAGAGATGCTAGCAGTGCTCAAGTAGCAGTTCTGCTTCCTCGGGACAGTCGTGGATATACTCCTCCTGTTGCCTTCCCAATAGCCTTGATAATTATTGAGAAAGCAAAAGAGAACTAAAGATTCAGCTGACCTCATCTCTGCAGTATTCTGGGATAGAAAGCTCCGAGTCAGAGGTCTATCAGCCTCACCGGACTCAGGTAATAATTCGCCCGCAATGTTTTCAGGTAAAGGAGCCCGGAGACCAGAGCCGGGCACCAGAGGGAATTTTAACATGAATTTAACATGAATTTTAACATCCAACGACACCTGTTTCAATCCTGAAAATAACTTAAAAGTGGCAACAAAAGTCCTACACGTGGTTTTCCCCAAGTCACTCTAATGCAGAAGGCACAGTGCGCTTGGGGTTGATGTGGCTTTACCAAAAATTACAATCCAAAACCAGCTGAAGCGGTTTCAGTTACTTCAGACCACGCGGTTTTTGAATTACTGTTCTAATATACCTTGATATATGCTCATCTATTTGAAAAAAATCAAAACCAAACGAGGTTTAGCTCATGGCTGAAGCCTCCACTGGAAACGATTTAACGGTATTTTTGCTCTGCCCCGCTGCGGGTCCTGCGCATCCTCACCGCCATCCTCCAAGCAGGGCAGGAAAATAAACTGATATCCAACACCCTTTTGTACAAGCGGCAGCCGTCGGCGTGGAAAAGACCAGAAGAAACGAAATGTTTTGGCACTTCCCTGCTAACCAGCGCGGCACTTCTGTGCCTCGACAGGCAGCGCCGGAGCCCCGGACTGGTCAACAGGTCACAGGAGGAGCTGCGTCAGCTTTTGACCAAAAAAAAAATTCAAGCTCTCGGTAGCGGCCCAAAGCGAAGCAGATGGATTCGGAGTGGGATTAGTCCAGGAGGACTGCGTGAGGGGTGGTAAGACCCTACCTTCCTCGCCCCAATTGCCGTTCTCCTGGAAAAGAGAAACGCAAAAAGACGCTGGTGTTATTTACTGCGATTCGGAGGTTTCACAGCCAGACTGCAGAGCAGGCGAAGGGTTGTGTCATTTGGGCATTAAATATCCGTTTATATAAACATTTACAAAATAGTCGTTTCCCATAGATCAGGTTATATGTCACCACCAAGTATCGCTTCTCGCTATCGGAATTTAAATACTCGGCAGCCGAGTTGCCACTCCGAGGGACACCGTACCGAAGGTTACACCCAGTCACAAGTAAAGCAAACGGCAGCGATCCCTGTCCAACCCGGCAAACCAACCGCTAATTGGAATTTCACCCTAACGAGCCTCGCTGGAAGCACAGGCGCGGGATCCTAACCTTCCCACTACAAGTGCTTTTCAGGCACCTCGGTGCAAGGGAATCTGTCAGTAATCCCCGCCGAGGGGCACGGGGAAACTATGAGGAGCGAATGCTTTTAGAAGGTACGGGCACAAAATGCTGTTTCTGCGTGATTCTAAACATTCTGACCCTCAGCGCGGTCAAAGAAGCAGAGGAAATTGCTCCAGTGCTTAAATATTCCCAATTTGCCACAAAGACTGATTAAAAAAAAAAAAAAAAGCTACTTACACCTTTGTCAGCTTCATCTCCTGACTTCTCCTCTCCTTCGCCCTCATCTGCTGCACAAAAGAAAAATCATTTAGCTGGTGCTGCGGCGTCTTTTCTCCCACTTAATGCTCCAAGGGGCCCCACTGGTGTCTAATAAATCACCAAGTACTGCGGTAACGGCTCAAAACCCCAGTGAAGATCACAAATGGCTGCCCGGTCTCTCTTTGCCCATCGCAGCCCTGCTGCAGGCTCTGTCCTTACTTTCACAAGGCCCGCACCTCAGGCGTTAAGTTTTGTCCCAAGCCACAAAATACACAGATCACAAAGCCTGCGCACTTGCAGGAGAATTATAACGAGGCTAACGGCTGAAAGAACACCAACAGCTTTGAAATGTAATAACTATCAGTCAGCTGAAAGAGCAAACGCTTAAAAATGGGAGAAAACGGCCAAAATTAGTGGGTGAAGACAGCTCGTACCGTTCTCGGTGTCGTCTCCTTCGCTGTCGGTCTTCGCCTGCTTGCTGTCCGGCTCATCTCCGCTTTGCGACTGTTTTCGCTTGCGTCCTCCTCCCTCGCCGTCCGATCGTCCTCCTGAACGGTTTCGGAAACCTCTTCTCTTGGGCTAAAGTGGGAAGAAATCACTTGTATCAATCAACTCAGGGCACCAAAAAAGCTTAAAAAAAAAAAACAAAAAAACCAAAGCATTCCACCCATCTGCTCCATCTCCTAGAAAAGCTTAAATTCTTGTAACCCTGCAGACCTATTTTTGGCTATAAAAGGATTTTGTAGCTGGGTTAGTGCCCCCTGAGAGCAGATTTGGAATGGGGCAAGCACTCAGAGGCTCTATTTTAGGTGTAAATGGGTATACACAAGCTTGACGACACTCTGCTTTACCCAGGAAGGTTTAAATTATGCTGTGGTGGAAGCAACGTGAATTAAGACGCGTGCTTCTCCAAAGGACTCCGCTCTACAGCCGAACAGCGAAGCCTACCCGCCGAGGCAAGCAAAAAGCAACCTTGACAAGAAAAAAACCAAACACGACGGCGACGACTTACCATGAGCGCGTTCATGTGCCAGGGCACCGTACCCATCCTGTCTCTGTTCCGTTGCCTCCCCATTCCATACGGCATATTCCCATACCGTCCCATTCCCATGCCCGACATCCCCATCATGCCATAGTCATAGTCTCCGTAGTCACCATAATCTCCGTAGTCGCCATAATCGCCGTAATCCCCATAGTCGCCGTAGTCGCCATAATCTCCGTAGTCGCCATAATCTCCGTAGTCAGGAACGAGGGCTTGGGAAAAGAGGGAAGGGAGCCTGTTGGATCCGGCCCCCCCCATCCCACGCCCACCCATGTAGTTCAACTCGTTCCAACGAGCCGAGAGGCGCTCGGAGCTGGAGGAGGGCATGAAGTGGTCGGTGCGGTTGAAAGCGTTTAGACGCCCTCGATTTTGAACGCGGTTTTGACCCCGTCCTCGGATGAGGCCGTAGTTGTTTCCTCGGTTACGAGATTGATCCCTGCGGTTATCGAACTGGCTCCCGAAGGAATCGTTCCGATCGGTTCCGACTTCTCCGTAATCGTAGCCGGATCGGTACACGTCACGGTCGTTCATTGAAGACCTCGAGTCGTACGATTCGAAAGACTCAAATCTGAAAGAGCTGCGCAGGAGGAGCCAAGAATCAGCAGCGAGAATAACATCCCTGCACATCACACAGGCATTGGAATCCGTTTTTATCACAATCCAAATGTTTTTGGCCAGAAAAACGGGATAAAAATGTATTTTTAAAGACTGCATCCTGATCACTTTCTGCATCCCACTCCACCTTTTCCTTAGTCTCGGGAAAAATAAATATCACAGAACTATGGTTTTCTGCACGACTGCCTGAACAGAGTTCCTTCAGAGACGTCAGAACTTTACCAACTTCATAGCACTAAACCACTCTGAATTATGTTCTGCCAGCAGAAAAGCAGATCCCAAAAGCTTCCCCAGGTAAAAGCTGCTTCTCCTTGTCTCTTAGCTGTGCCCCGGGGTGTGAATTAATGCAGATAAACCCCTCAGCATCTTGTCTGACCACAGCAGCAAGCGTCAAATGGGGAAAAAAAAAAAAACAAAACCAAACAAAACTTCATTTATTCAGCAGCTCTTGCCAAGAACTGTTATTATTTCAGCAGCAAAACACGTACTGATACAAAACAGCTCTCCAGACTGGCATAATTTAACCCAGCAGGAGGAAAAAAAGAAATAATTACTGGGCAGCCGTGAGGAAAAAGGGATGCAGAGGAAACAAATATTTCAAGAAACCTAAAAACTATAAATAAAAAACCTTCTGCAAAACCTAGGGATTGAATCGACCGTGGAAGTCGCTTTTAATTGTTGATGTGTACATCGAACTTCGTATGTGAGAGAGGTAAGATATGCACATGTATGTGCTCACATACGTGTGAGGACAGGGGGAAAACAAGCAGTTACGCTCGTTTTCCAGGGAACGAACGCTGGATCATGCTTATGCAATTAGAACAGCTTAATCTGAACTTAAGAGTGATTAAAAGCCTGGTTTTTTAACTATTAAAAATAAGTAAGAAGGGAAGCAGTCACCTCTCCTGGTCTTCCATCCCCTCCCCTGTCCCGCCGCTGCCCTCCTTCGACAGCATATCCAAACGCTGGTTGATTTTGGCTATGATGGAATCCGAGTTCTCGTTCACCGAACTCTCGGCGCCGTACGAGGCGACGGGCATGGCGGCGCCGACGTCGGCGTTCATGCTCAGATCCGAAGTTTTGGGTGTTTCCCAGCTGCTGGAGGTGGCAGCGGCCGCGGCGTAGTTGTACGTGGCCGCTGTATTAGCGGCGGTGGTTTGGGTGTTGTAATAGTCGTAGCCTTCATAGCCTGGCAGGAAAGGAAAATAAAATTTATATTAATATAGCATTATAAAGATATGGGTACCTGGAGGAAGAGTTCACACGCAAACGGATCCTACCAGGCGAGGGTGCAGCTGGATTTTACCTCCTTTCAACGAAATCTGGTTTCTTAAAGTGAGAAATATCAAATATTCTTCCTGCCCAACCCTAAACTCCTAAGGACCTTCCTCCTTTGGGCCATCTTTATTGCAGAAACAGAACATTGCTTGTTGTATTTGCAATTTTTTAACAAGCTCGGTCTACGCTGTGGGACCCTGAGCCGTTTACATCGCACAGTCCCGCAAAACGACACCAGAAAACCCAAAGCGGATGCGCTGCCGGGCACATCGCCACATAGCCATCAAAAAAAGGACCACGATGAAACACATTAATCAGAAAATCAAAGCAGGGAGTTGTATTCAAAGAGTGCCTCGTGGCAAGGCACCACGGCGCAGCGGAAAAAGGAACGTGCTGTGGCCGCGCTCGCGAAGCCGCCGGATGCTTCGTGCGATCCCGCGGTCCGGACTAAGGGATGCGCACGTCCTCCCGACCGTCCTTGTCGCAACTCTACGGCCCCGGCTCGAAGCCGGTGCGGCTCGGGCAGCGACACGTGCCACGAGCTACGCGGCAAGCTTCCTCTCGCTGTTTCTGGCCTGCCAAAGCCTGCGCTGTGTCACTCCCAGGGCTCTCGTAAAGCAACCGCCATAACGATCCCTCTCAATTCTCCTTTCCTGCGACAAAAGTGACATCATTACAGCCGCCGGTGGGCCGATGCCGGTTGTGCTGGCCGGCACTGCCTCGCCGTGCCTTTGTATTCCCCCATCTGCCTGCGACTTGCGTTTTTGTTTAGATTTTAAGGTCTCTGGAGCAGGAACAGCCTTTCTGCTCTGCGCTGGCACAATACCCAGCACAACGGGGTGCGAGTCCTTGACGGGCGCCCAGGATTTACAAAAAAGGAGGAATAATAGAAGGGAAAAAAAAAAAAATCCAAACCAAACCCACCCTTATTTCCACTGAAAACTTGAGCTGGGAGGTTTGAATCCACAGCCCAACGTGCAGCGTTCAATTTTGTATTGCGAGGACCAAAGAAATAATATTTCCTAAAAGAATCTCAGGCTTTTTTGCTTGGGAATGTGTTAAGAACAGCTGAAAACAGCCATAGGATCCAAATCAAGGCCAATTAACTAACTGCTCCGAGAGGAAAAGTTTACTAGTGAAAGCAAATCATGTTTTATTCAGGAAGCGCCAGCTTGCACGTAGAGAACTGCATTTGCGTACCGTCAAGCTGCCAGAATTACCAGGGCAAAATCTGGGTTTCGAGGGGAAACCGGTATCAACTCAGTAAAATCATGTTATTAATGCACACATCGGGCTGTCCCAGATCCAATGAGAATCAGAGACGTAAAATAAACAAACTTTTCTCATCCACGCACTCATTTTTCTGCTTTAAGGAAAAGTTGGCCGCCAGTCAGCGCAGAGCCACTCCCTTCGCGGAAGAAAAAGCCGCAATCGCGGCGCAAGGTAAAAATAAATAAAGGAATTAGCGAGGAGGAGCGATTTGAAAGCACGGCGTTGCGTACTTCACACCAAAGTCCAAGCGGAGGCAGCTTAGGCGCTGGAGAACAGCTCCGCTCGCCACAGCCAAAGTTGAGAGACTGAGCAGGGCACCCCAACACCCCGAGATAAATGAGGGTTTTTTAGCACATACCTTGCCAACTCGTCGCATTCGTTGCGTAGGTACCTGAACGGGACACAAAGAAGAGAGCGTTTCAGCTCTAGAAGCAACAAAGTTAAAACTTCAGAGACTAAAGTTAAAACTTCAGAGACTAAATGGGTTTAATTCAGTTCAATTGCTGGTAAAAAAGATGGATCCTTTTGCACGGAACGGGAAAGAAAGAAGCTGGGACATCCAAGAGCTAATTATGAAAATGAAACGGATAATATATAATTTTTGGGTACGTTTTCTGAAACACTTTCCAGTATTTGCACTTGAAAACAACTCAAATGCTTCAATAAACGGCCCCCACAGAGCAGTAAAACCACGGCAAAAGCAAGTGCATTCGGTGTAACTATCGCTTTCCAAGGCATCTCACTGCTTCTACCGGAAAGGAGTTCAAAGGAGAGAGCCCAAACCCCCAAATGCCCCAGGACACGCTCCGTTCTGCAGCGCTAATACATCTCAGGAGCTAAAGCAAAGCACGTTATTAATCAGACGCCAGATCGCGACCAGTTCCCCCAGCGTACGACGGTGGGAATCGGAGCGTATCACGAGGTGAGGAAGGAAGCTTTCACCAAAAAACAAGGCGAAAGTCACTAAAACAGGCAGAGGAGAAGGGCAGCTGCAAAAGCTGTCTCCATATTACATTACTCTGGCTGGAAAAAAGAAAAAAATAATTTCTCTTCTAAAATTCCAATTCCCTAGATATAGTTTTATATACACAAAACTCACCTTGAGTGTTGGTGGCCCCAGTATTCCAGGTGCCATAACCTGCAAGAAAAAGAACGGAGCTATTAGACGGATCGCCTCCGCTGTTATCATGGGGTTTGCTTCTTCCCTTAATTGACCCTAAATACAAGAAAGTCTTTAATTACAGCTGCACCGGTGCTTTTTATTGTTTGGGAAATGTGCCTGAAGCTCACCCGATGCTTTATTTCAGATTGCTGAAACAAGCTAGAGGCCAACGAGATGTTTTGAATTCAAAAAAACAAAACACAACACTGCGTTTTGGAAGAGCAATTAGTTTTAAGAGGCGCTTGATGTAACGACGGTGCAAAGCTACATTTAAACAGGAAAAAATTTGTGGGATTAATCATCCAAAGAACTGAAACGGCATCAAGAACGGACGTTTCGATTGTGTTACACCAGCAGAAGCATCCTTTTTCCTAGGGAATATCGGATATCCTTGTACGTGATCCGAAACGAGGGCTGCTGTTATCCTAGCCAATAGCATAAATCGAGCTCCCTCCACTTTTCAACGCTAATTGCAAGATTTGCGCTAACGAGGCCAAAGCGGCAGCAGGACGACGCACTTGCCCAGGTGGAAGCAGGAGCAGAGGGCCACGACGTGCAGGGGTTCCCGCCGCGACCTCATCGTCTCTTTTATTTCCGCAGCAGCTGCCGTGATCTGTTTTTCTCACCAAAATAAATCATCTCTCCGTTTTAAACCTTTCCCCAAGCTTCCAGGGTGGAATCCGCATCCCCAGCACTGCGGCGATCCCGGAGAGAGCTGCAAAGAGCTCTGCAAACACCTTCATCTGCTCAAAGGGCATCGGATAAATAAGCTCCACGCTGCAACAAAACCCTGAGATCGCCTAAATTACATTTTGAAATCGAAAGCCATACGCCGGGTGTTTTGCTGAAAACATCTCCAAGAGTCTTGGCTGCCACTTTTCTGCAGGAAAACAAATTTTTACCTCCATTTATTATTCTGATCAGAAAAATAAGTTGGTTCACAAGCAGAACTACTGTTGCCCGGCTTCCTATGGATCCGAATTATTTCAACACCCACGGTATGACCCCAAACTTCTCCGCGATTCTTTCCCGGCCTTGCCTTCCCCCCCTGGATCTGCAGTTCCCCTTCCCTTTAGCAACCTCCAATCTCCCACCAAACGTTCCTGAGCTGAGGAAGAGCCTGCACGAGCCAAAAAAAGTCACACACACACGCCTCCTTCCTTCCTTCTTTTAAGATTTAGGTTGCTTTTCGGCACCGTAGACACCAATTTTGCAAAACTTTTCTATTTTTGGAGGTGGCCGCCAATTTTGCAAAGATTTTTGCAGTCGGCTCCCAGTTTTGCAAAATGTTATTTCTCAGAGACAGCCCCCGATTCGGCAGGAACTTTTCTTTTTTGGAGGCAGACCCCAAATTTGCAATGTTTTTCTTTTTTTGGAGGGGGTCTCCAGTTTTGCAAAACTACATTTTTTCAGGCAGTCCCCAATCTTTGCCAAACTTTTCTAGTTTTTGAGGCGGCCCCCAACTTTGCAAAGCCCTTACGTACTTTGGCGGCAGCCCCCAATTTTGTAAAGCTTTTATACCTTTTTTGGAGGTGGTCCCCAATTTTACCAAACGTTTCTACTTTTGGATACAGCTCCCAGTTTTGCAAAGCTTTTATATGTTTGGCAGCAGCCTCCAATCTTGCGATGCTTTTCTGTGTTCTGGAGGGAGCCCCCAATTTTGCAAAGCTTTTAGTTTTTGCAGACAGCCCCCGATTTTCCAAAAACTTTTCTTTTTTTTGGAGAACAACCCCCAGTTTTGCAAAACATTTACTTTCCAAGACAGCCCTCGATTTTGCAGAACTTTTCTCTTGCAGGCCCCAACACAAACCTGTCTAACACCCACCACAGACGGACAGGACACCTCTCCCTCTTAACGACTTTATTTATTTCACCGGCAACCACCTTAAGCGCACAGAACCTAAAGAAACCGAGGGCGAAACGGTCACCGCCGTATTTTTGAACTCTATAGAAACCGCAGCACCAGCAAAACAGGAACTGCAACACGTACATGCCTTTTTCAATCGGAGCCTTGCTACAAACTAATTTCCTTTCCCACCGTTGGCGTTGTTAGGTCGCTCGCCGTTCAGCTTCGCTTTCCAGCGGGAGCGGGATGGTGCCGGGATGTGATTTTTCCAGCTGCCGGTGGGGAGGATCGGGTCGCGACAGAGCACGGAAATTAAGGACAAACCTCCGACCCACCGACTGCGGCCACCCCAAAGCCTGACTTCAAATCCACAGCTCAATTTTAACGCGCTCTCTTCCAGCGCGTTCACTCACCTCTCGCAAACAAACCGCTGAGCGCACGCGATCGTTGCGAGTGACACCCAACGCCTGGTTGTCACAGGCGTCATCCCAGCTCGATGCCTGCCTCCGGGCACGCTCGTAGCTGGAGAAAAGCAGGAAGAGCAAGCGAAGCCAGCGCAGGGAGGCTTTTCCCCGGGCAGGTCGCTCGGTTTCTCACCCAGCAACGCCAAAAATAGCAGCAGCCCTCGCGCTCTGACCGCACGCAGACGTCGGATCAAAAGCGAGCTCCTCTCCTTCGATTTTTAAGCCGCCTTTGATAAACCCTCGGGTATGTTAATTTAGGAGGCAAAACCAGCCTGGCCCCAGCACAAAACCTCGAGGGGAACGGAGGCTGCTCAGCCCGAAACGCAGCGTTCTTCAGCCAAAGACAGTCCCGCCTCTTTGTACCTCCAGATTCTATAGGATAAAGCTCCCTGCTTTTCAGTTCCGCGCGTATACGTTGGCATTTGGCTTACTGAGACGTAGGGCACGTTACGTTCATACGGGTATTACCACGATTATCACATTCTTTCAGGGAATGAAGAGGGTTAAGCAAAGACCTCAAGCTTTCGGTACAAGTTAAGAACGTGGTAATTAAGAAATCAATGTCTAATTTTGAAACTAAATATTATGTCAAAAACCCATTAGATGAGACACTCGGGTATTCATGACTCGGCACCAACGAGCAGAGATTGTATCCATCAGGTCCGTAGCAGCGCAGCACATCCATAAACAGCCCCAGGAGGGGGGAAAAAAAAAATAAAAAAATCAGCGGAGTAAATCATCATCGCCTTCTCTTGGGAAAATAAACACGAAATATAGGAAAAAAAAAAAACAAACAAAAAACAACAACTCGGAAGGGACCAAGCAGGGAATTTTACAGAGCTGAGTGCACCATGTGTCCTGGTTCCCAGCTGATTCCCAAGACGGCGCTCCCTCAGCCGGGGGAAAAAAGCTTGGGAATCATTTTTCTCCGCACATGTGTACAAGCGGAGCACGAATCCAGAGATGATGGAGCAAGGGCGAGAGATTTACATCATTCAAGCTACGTGAAGCGCTGAGAAATTAAGTTTAACACCCACAGAAAAAAAGCCGGGGCCCAGGAGGCAATTCCTTCCGAAAGCAGAGGTCTGAGGCTCTCCCGCGGATTTCAACAAAGGACTTTATCCGGGGAGAATAAAGTTCGTCTTCTGCTGGGCTCACAAAGTATTTAAATTAAACCTATATATCACATGCTCCTACACAAGGCTCGACCGCAAAGGGTGCTCTCCTCAAAAACCCGCTCACGTGGAATTGTACGATTCACAACACGCAGAGAATTAAAAATAAAGGGGCTGGCTCTAAGCTGAGCCAGCCACACCTGAGGTTTACTTATAAAACCCCGAAAACGCAAGAACTGATTCATTTTTATACCACACAACGGTGAAAACCCACAACAAAACTTCTCTAAAGCTGCAACACGCTCAGTGCTTTTAATTTATTGATAGTTCTACAAGGTGAAGGGAAGATCCCAGCTCTCAGGCAGCCTGTTAATCTCACAAATCCAACAAAATCTTTCTCGGGAATAACTTTTAGCTGCCTAAACTCTTCCGAGTTGGATATCCGGACTCGCTCAGTTGTCGGGAGAGAGAAACCGGCACTTGTAGAGGATGATTTAACACACATTTAGGGTGTTTTTAATCCTGTCGCAGTTTCTCACCTTATTTTTACACCTGTAGAACTGACAAAGCATTTTAAAAGCATTTAAAAGCGTGATGAAAGAGGTGCCGGGCATCAGATCTCCAGCAAGCTGAAAGCGGAGACAGAGGGAACCTGGAAAGAGCAACTCGTCAACAGGTCTGTATCAACACGAGTATTAGGAGCTTGATAAAACACACACAGAAACAGCATCGCTGCTGTGTTATTTATAAAATCCCGCCGTAGTCATCATCACGTTGTAAAAACCACGGAAGCGTTTTCAACGGTGAGTTAAAAATCGCCCTCACGGGGCCTTCGCGTCCCCGAACGCGAAGCGAAGCGTGAATTCAGGGTGGGAAGAGGACAGAGGGCTCAAAACCGGCGCAGCGGGGAGAGGATCCGGGCTGCTTCGGGCTCAGCTCCGGGAGCATTTACCCACATGCCACCATCACGTATCCACATAAACTTCAACGAGGGACTTTAAACCACCGCCGTTCGCCCGTGAAACTTCAATTTGGGTGACTTTCTTCCAGTTTCCACCTCCGCGAGCCTCGTCACATAGCTCAGAGACGTTAAAAACCTAGGAGAGTGCGCCGACGCTAACGAACCCAACGCCGTTTAGCGCTCTGATGAAGGAGGACGGGTGTCCTCCCCCCTCACAAATCACGTCCCCACGCTGGCGAACGAAGCTTAACGATGTTAACAGCCCTTCCCTGCCGTTTTGACGCTCGCCGGCCTTTCGGAGGGTCCTCACCTGCTCCTTCACGCTTCGTTTGACGCCTTTTCGCCGGGTGTCGTTATAACGGGGAGGAGGAAGAGGCCACAGGGGGCACAGACACGCCTGGACGGCTTGAGGGAGCGGCCGCGGCTGGTTATGGCGGGGTTCGTGGTTGTGACAGGTGCCCGGCCCCCAGCCGAGTCGCTGCTGCTTCTCCCGGGGGTACCGGAGGGGGGATTTTGGGCGCCGCCCGGGGTGAGACCGGTGCCCCGGGGGGCTCGGCAGCCCCCTCTGTGTGGGCGTGAGGAGCTGCTCCAGCCGGCCCCGGGGAGGGGACGGGCCCCGGGCGGAGTCGGAGCCGGAGCCGGAGTCGTAACCGGGGGAAGGACCGGCGGGCACGCGGCAGGGGGCGTGGCCGCGCGGCCGCCATTTTGTGTCGTCTTCAGAAATGGGACCGGCTCCATTTCCGNGCGGCCGCCCCGCACCTACCGCCGTATCCCTGCTCCATCTCTCCCCTCCGTCTCCGGCCAGCGGCGCCGCACTGCCCGCCCGAGCGCCCGTTGCGCAGGCGCACGGCGCCCGCCGCCCATTGGACCCCGCTGCCGTTCTATCCCGCCCACGAAGCTCTCCATTGGCCGCTCTCCAAAAGCCCGCCCCCGCACCCGCCATTGGCCGAGCTCGCTTAGAGGTGCGACCGTCCCGCCTCTTCCATTGGCCAGCGCGCGCCTGCCGGCATCCATTTTCCGCTCCTATTGGCGGCGCCGCTTCGCCCGCCGGCCGACGCCGGAACCCCCGCCTGTCAATCACAGCCCTCCCCTCTTCTGATTGGGCGGCGGCGCGGGGCTGTCGGGCCTGGTGCCACAGTGCGATGCCCGGCCCTCCTTCACCCGGCCCTTTGACCTTTGCCCCTGGGCTCCTAGGGTGACCTTTGACCCGGCCCCGCATCCCCTGAGGCCCCGGGCAGCAATGGCGTCCGAGCGCGATGGCTGCGGCGTTTTTTCCCCCCTCAGGATTTGCCCAAAACCCCATTCAAGCCGCTTAAAAACAACGGGCGGCAGCGGGAAAAGGGTGAGGGGAGGCAGGCTGTCCCCCGGTCTTCCTCAAGCCTGGCGTTTTGCAAGCCGCCTCCTTTCCCGACCCAGTTCATCCCTTTATCACCCGACCCCAGCGGCCGACGGACGCGCTCTTCTGTCAGGCTCTGAAAGAAACCGCTCTCACTTGCGTCGAAGATGGAGGATTGCGGCGTCCCGCCGCTGCCGGGTAGAAACTGAACCTGCTTACGGCACGGAGGAGAGCAATCCTTGCACTCCAGCAAGGTTCGATCGACGGAGCTTGAAAGAAAAAGGGAAAAGATGTGGAACAAGGAGAACATCTTCTACTCCACTGGGAAAACCGGGAAAACTCCCGGCAGGGCAACGGCACGTCGTGAAAGCGGGGAGCGGCGGGAGGGTCAGACCACCGGGTCAACGTCTCTCCTTCGGAGGGAAAAGCCCGGGAGAGGGCGCAATGCCGCTCCCCCAAAAAATCCCCGTTTTGTGGCTCAGCCACGGTGTGGCTCCTCGACGGTTTCTTTTGCTTTTTTTTTTTTTTTTAATTATTATTTTAATCTACTTAAACCCAAGAAGTTCCACGGTTTTGAGCTGGGCGAGAGGAACGACCTCCTTTTGTTTGCGCTGCCACGCGATTGCATTTGATGTTTCCAGTTCGCGGCCGCAACTCGTAGAAAACGCGATGGAGGAGACGGAGGAGGAGCGGGAGCGCTGCGAGATGGTTTGAGCGGGGAAATAAAAGCCCCAAGAGCGCAGAGGGGCGGTCATCCAACCCCTCTCAGGTGCCGGATTGGCACAGGCAGAGGTTGAGAATGATTTCTTTTTATTTTATTTTTTTTTTAACAGAATTCGGAAAAAAATCTCAGGGAACGCAGAGCCTGACGAAGAAAACCCCGACGATTCTAGACAGAAGGGCTGAACGCACGCCCGAGCTGCTTCTGCAGGGTGTGGAAGATGGATTGGTGGCACTTAAAGGAAATCTTTACCCGCTAAATCTGGGAATTATGACAGACAGCCAGGTATTAGAGCTGAAATAAATTGATTTCCTGATTCTAGAAGGAAATCGGGATGATTTAAGACCTGTGTTAATAACGAGTGGCCGTTTCAGCACGTTGCCTGGAGACGCACGGAATCCGACAATTATTTCCATACCTTAGGGAAATAGTGATGGATTACATAGGGATTTCTAGCCTGGAAACACCCAGACTATGAAACAATGCTCTGGGTGATATATTTGGGAAAGAGGTCCTCAATTTAATACCATTTAAAGTCTCGTTCATGTGTTTCTCTTCTAAAACAATTAAAATAAAGGAAGACGAAGCTGGTGGCAGCTTCACAGTCAGAGTACGGAGTTAAATCGGCGCCGCTGTGCTGCCTCACCAGGATGTTTCTATAGGTAAAGCCCCAGCTATAAGGGCGGATGGTAGAACTTGTTTGCCGACGGGTGGTAAAGCAACTCGAGCGCCTCGAAACTCCCCGCCGCGAGATGCTCCCCGCAGCGTCGGAGACCTCCGAAGGGAGCAGAGCTACAAAGCCGGGCGCATCCGCAGGAAATCCTGCCAGGAGACAGAGCCTCAAAATCTCCCGCCATTTCTTTACCCAGATCCTTCTTGTTTAGGTGCTACAAAAATACTCCTTTACAGGAGGGGAAAAAGCAGGCTGCCTTGGGCGCAGGGGTGATCAGGCAGGATTTATGGAGTGGTCCAGGTGGTGATAATTATCATTATTAACTAACATAATACCCAAGGGCATTGGCAGAAACCGAGATCTTGGCTGAACAATCAGAAAATACAAGTTAAATCGGCTACCGCCCCTGAGCCAGGGCCGCCGCCGCCGAGGGCATCGCAGTAGCTACAGGGGACGTAAGGATGTTCTGCGGAAAATTAAACGCCCTTATTTACGCTGAGCTGACTGAATTGGAATTGCGACGCTGAACTGCGTGTTCTTCAACAAATCAACGCAGGATATGGATAGATGATGTATGGAGCGTGGAGGGAAGGAAGCTGAAGCAATAATTCAGCTCGCCTTTCCTCAGGGAAAAGCGGCAGTGTCAGAAAACCATCACGACGGGCGTAAATCGAGCGACGGGCTAGATGTGTAGCACCTATATCCTAAAGGCTGTCCCTCGTAGCAGCCAGCACGCAGGAGGAGCCGCAGTGAACTCCACGCAACTCCTACTCGTCAGCAGTTTTCTTAAGAGGTAGTGCATTCAGGGAAAGCATTTACAGGGAAGTTGAACTAGAGGGATTTTAGCACTTGCTGACTTCTCCGAGCCCTTCCCGGCTGACTTCCTCTCCTCTTCTCTGCTCACGTGCTCCGATTCCGCAGCATCTCTGGGGACGAGGTGCTTGGACGTTCCTGAGGATCACGGGCAGACCGAGGTCCATCCTGCTCAGCTTCGAGCAGTCCGAAGAGGTTTTAGCGCGATTAATTAATTGTCGTCAGATGTTTGGAGTTTACTGCCTGCATCCTAGAGGGGCACGGAGCCATGAAAACCTTAACGCTACATATACGAGCGCTAAGTGTTTCCTATGCACTTGATTGAAGGATTTTGACTCGGAACACAAACCCACGGCAACATTTGGCGCGTAAGAACCCGGTTACCTTGCAGCCACCAAGCCCCAAACGCTCCCCGAGAAGCTGGATGAACCCCGACCTCATCGATACGGCAGCACGGACGGGGCGCTGGGCTCAGCGCCTCCTCGCGCACGCCGGCTGCCTCTCGAGGACTCGCTCCTTGGCCAGACCTTTGGTTGAAAGGGAACGCAAAGCTCCGAGCCCAAGGGAAGGGTTGTTGTACAATTAATCCATCTCCAGAAGGTAGAAATGCTTGGCAGAATGGCGCGGGGGAACGTCCAAAACGCACAACGTGCCTGTTAGTTAATCAACCTGAAAAGCGGTCGTTGAAGGGATAAAATTCACCTCTGCAAGAGAAGCTGGGTTCTGCTAAGCAGAGGCGAGATGTTCCTTCCAACCCGACCTTCGGGAACACCGAGATAGCCTGACTCAGGCTGTGCCCCATTAATTACAAGTTGTTCCTTCATGCTGACAGCTGATTTGCCCCTCCCCTTCTTAATAATCAGGGTGGAAAAAACAACAGGTAGAAGATAACCAGTGCAGCAAGCAGCCCAAACTCCGCTCGCTGTTCCCTGCTGGAAGTTCCTGCCAATGTTTCGATTGATGCCAACGCTCCTGGAGCGAGCGAACGTGGACAGGAGGAGCCGCCGTCCCTGCCGACCAGGAGGTGAAGAGTCTTCTCCCAAAAAAACAGCTGGGAAGCAGCACACGTTACACACGTCCTGCACCCCGCCACGGTCCCTTTTCTTCAAATTCATTTTTTAAGCCGGCATTACGGCGTGTTAGAGAAATACGGACAGCAGAAAGGCAAAAGTAAGGAAATAAAGCAGAAAGGGGAAGGTGTAAGGAGTGTAACTCGCTATATTACAAATAAAGGTGGGGCTTGTTTGTTTTTAAAAAGAATAGCTGGCTCATGAGATCTCGCCACCTTCTGGACCCAGTATTTAAGGTTACAGGCAGCCTACCCCGATTACAGAATCTCGATTTTCTTAAGTAAGCCTTAAATCAAAGGTATCTCCCTATAAAGCTTTCTGAAAAATCCACCCCAATTAAAACATCGAACCCCAAACGCAGTAAAATGCAAGCGGAGCGCAAGTCTTAATGCTTCAACAAAGCCAAGCCCACGTTGTTTTCATCAGGATGAGGCAGGCTAATTAAATCTAGATGGGAGGGTTTCTGCAGAGAAAAGGAGGAAGAAGCCTGGGAATTGCCACAAAAATCTGCTGAGCAAGGAGGAAAAACCAGCAGCTGTAAAAGGAGGCAACAGAAATCGAGACTCTCTTCTTGGCACAGGCTAAATTTGAACAGATGATGGTGGCTAGCTGAATGCCCGGCTGCCTTCAAAGCAAAAATGTGTGAAGATGACGCTTCTGAGGCAGCTTCCTAACCCTGCACCCCGGCTCGTTGTTTACAGCCTTCAAAATCATCTCCCCCCTCACCCTGAAGTGCCACCAGTGTCCTCCACGGCACCCAGTTCGTTCCCGCAGCGCGCTAACGGCGCTCAGCGCTAGTTAGGCCGCGCTGAGCTCCAACATGCGTCAAAGCGAGATCCAGGGATCAGGCTTAACATGCTAAAACACCCCAAACCACGTAGGTGTCCGAGTAAACCCATGGAAAAGGTGGGAGCAAGCGGCGGCTGACTCCCTCGACACCCAACAGCTCGCAGGGTCGACCATGGGATCGAGCTGGACCCGCTACAAGAGGGAACGAGCCAAATTCGTTACAGCTCCGATGAGGTTATTTAGTGACTCAGGGTATTAATTATGATTGGAAAAGAATCTTCCAGGATGAGTTTGAGATGTCTGGCTGCAGGAGAGGGATTCACCGCTCGGGAAGGCGAGTGGGTGATGCCAGGATAAACAGTTCAGGACCGGAGCTCGGCGTTTTCCTGGGTCATAAATCTCCCCTGGCAGGGAGCAGGTGAAACGTTCCCTCTCACGGAGCTCACCTCATCCGTCTCGCTGTCCCATTAGCTCGCAGAGGAATTCACAGGCACAGCTGAATATCCGGTAAGTCGCTGCCGCCCACACTGGAGGAAAGGGTTTGAGGTCGGGAGCAGCCTCAGCACTTTGTCTTCAGGTGAACGCTTAAATCTCCCTTTCCGCCCATCGCTGGGGGAAAGTTCTCTCGTACGAACCATTTACACCGCATCGGAGGTTTGCGAGACTGGACGTGGTGTCATGCCGACGATCCAAGGCTAAGCACATCCTTATCCATCCACCCATCCAGCAGGAAAGCTCCCAGCCGCCCCTCTCCATCGCAGGAACAACCTCTGCGGCGTCATGGAAACTTATTTCCTTATTTCTCCCTCATTTCAAGGAGAATCCGTACTCCAGGTGATGATTAACCGATGGCAGCTTCAACGAGCATGGAGACGCAGGATTTGTAGGCCAGCTGTAAGCCTCCAACCTCTCACAAGCTTTACCGGGGCACCAGAAATTAAGGCAGAGCCACAGGTAATCTCAGGATAGTCCTTTTATCTCCACCCACCAAAACATTCACCTTTAAAATGAAAGCATTTTACAAACAACACAATGTTGACACCACTTCGTTTCGCTCCGCGTTAAAAGGAAGAATAAAACATCAGGGAGAATATTACAGTCACATGGAAGTTAAGCAGGACCTTAACGGCGTACACTGCAGAAATTAAAACCCCGGGACAGAATTTTTGAGGTTTCCAGACAGACAGGCTAAAGGGACAAACCACATCGTTGTTAAATATAGAAAAATTTCAATTCAAGGGGAAGAGAAGAGGTTTCGTTTGCCAGATCGTGAAGTAGCACTGGTTTGCACACATGCTCAAAAGGAAATTCTCCTAGTACAAAGCCATCTAAAAAACAGAGACCGCACAAAACCTAGCTACTAAAATGAAGATTTGGTTAAAAAAAAATAATAATTTCCTCTATTTTCCAATTAAAAAAGAAAAAAAAAAAATCATCACTTTACAGGTAAAGGCTTCCACTGCCTAAGTGAGTTTAGTAGAACGAGAACTCAAAGGATGTGCTATGAAATTCACAGATACAGTTATGGTTTTGTTCTGTTTTTTTTTTTTTTTTTAGAAAAAAAAAACAACAAAAAACCCCAAACAAAATACGTCAGGTCTTTTACACATCGACTTCCCCCTCCAGAGTTTACTCCGCATCCTCATCCTCTTGTGCTGCAGCAGCTTCCTCGCTCTCTTCCTCCTCATCTTCTACCTCTACGCCTTCTACTGGCTGTTGCTCTTCTTCCTCAGGGAGAGATTCCTCGGCAGGCGGGGAAGCCCGCTCCTCCGTGTTTTCTGCATCCAGCTCCCCCTCTGTTTGTGCTTGTGCCTCGATTTCTGTCTCTGTCCCCGTTTCTTCTCGCTCCCCCTCATTTTCAGCTCCTTCTGGGTTCTCTTCAGGATCCTTGTTTTCTTCATCTAGATTTTCCTCCTCTGGATTTTCTTCTTCTTCTGGATTTTCCTCTTCCAGATTTTCCTCCTCTGGATTTTCTTCTTCTGGGTTTTCCTCCTCTGGATTTTCCTCCTCATCCTTGTTTTCATCTGCTCCTTCTGCTGTTCCTTCCTCTACATTTCCACTGGCTCCCCCTTCTCCTTCCTCATGCTCCTCTTTCTCTTCTGGGTCATCCGTGAAAGGATTCTCACCCTGAAAAGAGAAGGCAAACATTTGTCTGCTGCGAGTTTACCTCTAGCCTCTTCGAGGAATTCACACCGGCTACGTGCCAGCAAACCCTCCCAAGAAGTTCAGCGTTACGGCTGCACCAAAAGCGGTCAAGTGAGCAGCTCCTGAAAACAGACGCCGCCTCAAGAATTCAAAGCAACGCTAATATTAGCGGCGACAGCGCAAACGGTCAGGTCTCCGGCCAAAGTTTAAGCCAGAGGCCTTGCTCATCCCGTTCGCTCAGGGATCGGTGTGACACGCGGGGCAGGAGGCGACAGATGAAGTCATCCGCACTGGAGAGACTCGGTGACCAGCAAGCAGGAATAGATTATCAAAAAAACCTCCCCAGATCGCTTCAAGGTTCACCTAACAAGCACCCTCGGGAGTCAGCGGCAGCTACCGGAAAATTCCTACAGCATGAAAGTGTTGCTACCAGCTTGACCCCATACCAAGCCGCTCCGTGAATACCTACCTTCAGGTACCGCTCCAGTTTCTTACTGATCAGTTTGTTGTTGAGAATACTCCTCGCAACTACTAGCGATGACTTCTTGGACTGCTCCATCATAGCCTGTACGGGAGGACAAAAAAAAACCAAAACCAACAAACACTTAGATTTTGTTCTAAATTAACTTACGAGGCCAGTAATTAGTCACTGCTCAGCAGCGGATGACAGGCTACAGAGCACCCTTAGGTATTTGGGTAGGTGACAACCCCACCACATTTAAGAAACCTGCGATTTTCTGCACGTTCCCCGAATTCTGTGCTTCGGAAAGGCACGTATCAGGCAGCCAAGGAAAAGCTGCGTGGGTTGTTTCACCCACTTCCACCTGCGGGATCGCTTTCTCTTTCAGTCTCTGGGGACCGAAGTCGAAAGTCGGCGCGTTTTGATTCCGCTGAGGTGCGGGGAGCGAAGGACGGCCAAACAGCCGAGCGCTGCAGACGGCAACGCGGCCTGCTCCGTCGCTGCAGCGTCAAGACTTACAGTCGTGCGCCGATATATGTGGTTTATGCCTAGAAAGAGCTGTCGCCTGACAGCCATCACCTCGGATCGCCGCTTGTGGGTATCGTAAAGCTTGTGACAAACTCATCCTATGCGTACGCGGAAGCGGGGAAGTCGGAAAGCTGTTTCGTTTTGCAAGAAACGGGGCGAGAGACGCAAGATCGCGTTTTCAGCTTGGCACGAGGCTTTGCTGAAGGCGCGTTAATCCCGCAAACACCTTGCCTGCCAGCTTTTGCAAAGGGGAAATTTCCGAGGACACAAGAACAGGCAAAATTAACCGCAGAGAGAAGTTTCTGGGGACACAAGAACAGTCACAGTTAACTGCAGACTGTGGAGAGAAGCGCTGAAGAGGACGAAGAAAAGCTCTCCCTGGTTTCAGGAGCCCCATGAACTCAAACCATCCAAACTCGTGCTCCTCCTATCGCAGCTGAAGCCTGCAAACCCCCGAGGCGGCAGGCTGCCCACTCACCCGGCGGTTGTGGTTGTGGTCGAGCGACTTCAAGTGTTTCTGGATGATGCCGTACTGCATCGGGATGAAGAGGTCACAGGCAGCACAGTGAGCTGCCTCCACCTTTTTAATAAAATGCTCCATGCCAACATCTGAAAAGGAAGGCAGGAACAGTGTTAACCGGAAAATAATCCGGAGGTCTGTGCTGCGTTATGGATTTTACTCCAGCCTGCGTTATAAACTCATTTTTAACCACCACAAACTCATTTTTAACCACCACAAACTCATTTTTAACCCTTCCACCGGCATCAAAACAATCTTCCCAGGGAGCAGGAGAGGAGCCAAGCGGAGCGTGCGCTACACACAGCCAGGTTAACCGAACACCGGTGGCCCAGGTACAAGCCCAGCCGCACGCCGCGACGATGAGTGCCACAAGCTGCGGCTGCATTGGCATGCAGGTTTGCAAAAAAAAAAAAAATTTAAAATAATAATCTCTTCAGCCAGCTAATCATTTAGCTAGCGTCCACAAAGCCGGGTAATAACCTGAAGGGGCTGACGGTGCACTTGAACGTACAATAGGTTTTACTCTTCAGCAACTCCAGCAGGTTCCCACCCGCCCCTACTATTTTTTACTACTTCACTATTTATAGAGTTGACAAGGCAGCCGATACACATGACAAAAGGAACTCCTGCACGCACGGTAAATCTTACCTTGCGTAAGATCTTGGTCCCTGTAAATCTGCTGAATAACCGCGTTAATGTCTTCAATCGCTTTACGACGCTCTTCAGTTTTCCTGGTTTTATTCGCAACGTATTCCTGTACGGCAGAATATCTGATATTAATCTTTTTTCCCCTCCCTCCCCACTTTTAGGTGCATCTCTCTAGCGTGCTCGTTCTGGAAGTCCTACCAATCCCACCACGCATCGTCCTGCGGGTAGCGCTGCCTTTCAGCACTTAAATCGCCCGCTCCGGCCACCCAAATCTGTGGCGGGCAAGTATTTTATTTCCTACCAGTGCAACCAGTAAGACCACAGGTTAAGCGACCTGTTCAAAAGACGAGGGCAGTCGAGGCAGAGCTGGAACAGCACCTCTGATGCTTTAGCCCAACTTTACTCCGCTTTCTCTAATAGTTTCCAACACAGTTACTCAGAGGGGCAGGTTAGGCGCTTTACAGCGTCTCCAGAATAACACCACCACCCCCCAAAATTCTTAAACCTAGGGGACAGAAACACAGCCAGAGGCTCACCTGGAGAAAGTCAGCTGTTTGTTGAGGCAGCTTGGTTCCAACAAACTTGAAGTGTTCCTTATGGAATTTACTCTCGAGGTGACTGTTCATCTCGTCATCGTAGAAGGTCCGATATTTGCACAACGAACAAACAAACTGGATCCTGTTGAGAGAATCGGGAGGCGAATGGAAGCGATATTTAAACCAATCCATTCCAGCTCCGCTGGGCACCGCTTTCTCACCAGCTCTACTCCCTTGCTCTATTTAGGGGGTGGCGGATAAACTCGTGGAAGTCTCCAACCCCTTTAAGCATTTACGGGATTTTTCCCAGAGGTTTTCCCCTTTCTATTTATCTTTTCAGCACGGACGGCAAGAAGACTGGCAGGAGAGCAAAGCAGCTTCTACAAGGAGCAGACAAAACACTGGGACAACTGGGAACAAAAGGACGGACCCCGGCTGCGAGTACTACAGTCCTGCCAGAGAAGGAAGCAACATCACTAAAAAAAAAATAAAACAAGACAAAACAGGAGACGTTACCTTTCTACCATGCGATCCCGATGCCTCTTCTTTTGCCTCTCTTGAGTTTTCTTGCCCGCCTGCAATTTGCGTTTGATTTGACTGATCTCTTCTTGAATTGTTAAAGCACCTAAGTGTTTAAAGCAGGTTGTATTTCAGGGCACTACTTGAGGACACCACCTGATTAAAGAGAATTTCCCTAGACAAGTTTAGTCGTCGGCCCGACCAACCCGCACAACCTAGAGACACCGTGGAGTCGAGAAGCTGCTCCCACTGGCCAACTACGGATAAACCTCTGGTTTATCCGACGGTGCCGTCCACCCCAAATTAGCTTGTCTCCAAAAAAGAAAAAAAAAAANTTTCTGATGAAAAGTAAAAAAAAAAAAAAAAGAAAAAGTTGCACTGGGACAGGCTTGGTGGGTGGGGGTAGAGGGGAGAACCACAGCAGACAGACTCTAACGTGGTTGCCCAGCTCTATTTTAGTTGCCGTTTACTGCTACTGGTTTTACAAGGTTTTAAGTATTAAAATCATCAAATCTGTACCTAATTAAGTACCACCCACTCCGCTCTGTCCAGCCTCAAAGCGAACGCCGGCAATAGGATAAAGCTCGGGGAAGGGGAACCGATGTACAGCACTTGTTTTTGGCACAGCAAAGCTGCTTCTCTGCCCGCCCGCCCCGGCATACGTGCGGACACGTCCCGGCATCAAATTTACGCTGCCCACCGGCGGGACGGGCAGCAGGGACCTCCCCTCGCGTCTTGCCGACAGGTTTCTTTCCAGCCCTCCTGCTTCTCTAAGCTCCCTTCGGGTATCGCGGTGCTTCTCCGACCGGTCCCATCTCTCCGAGCCGGGAAGCTCCATCCCCTTTCGCAGCCCAAACGACTTACCCAAAGTCAAGCCTACGGCACAGTGGGAAATTAAATCTGGTACCCTAAGCCCCAGGCTAGCAGCTTCACCAACCTACCTTGACCAAGGGATCCAGCTCCTCCCTAGCAGGGCTTTTACAGCATTTCCTTATCCCTGAGCAGACACAAAGGATGGGATTCATCTGACTAAATGCAGACATTACAGCTGAGCTAGTCCCCTGTCCCCCCGTCAGCGGAGATCTGACAGGTCTCATCCAGAAGAGCAAGGGAATCGCGGCCCTGGGAAGGGCTCCCCCGTTTCTCTCCGCCGGCTGCGGCGATGCAATCCCACCGGAGCCTGGCACGCGAGAGCCTCGACTGCTCCCGCTCGGAGGACCCCGCCTCTGATATCTATCACGGCACCGGACCAGCGTCCCCGGGGGACTCGGGGACAGGCGCAAGCCAAATCGCCCTTCATCAAGAAGGTGCAGAGGTTTAGCTCAGGTCACCAAGACGCAAACGAAGCAGAAGGGACAGCGAAGCCACGAGGCAAACGGAGCGAACAGACTCTGAGGACTGAAGGAGCCTGAATAAACTCGTCAGATTTAATTGGAAATCTCTCTTCTGGCCACGTCGGAGCCCCCGAGCGGAGGGGGGTTACGCTCCGCGCGGAGCTTTGGAGCGCCAACGAGCCGACGCGCACACCAACTCACCTTTCTCCGAATCTTTTCCTTCTTCGTCCTCCCCCTCCTAAAAAATGCAAGGTCGGGAAGTTAAAACCATCTAGAGAAAGCATCAGGAAGTGAAAGCCATCTAGAGAAAGCAAACGCCTGGAGGCTGGTTTGACACGGTCGCGGCCGCGGCATCCTTCCTCTTAACCCTTCCCCAGGCACTCAAAGCACCGCACGGAGGCGCAACATCTCCACCGGATCCGGCCGCTCCACGCTCCCTCAGCGCAGGGAAATCCGGCCCGGCACCCGCTCAGCAGGAGACGCTTCTACAACACCTCCAGGTCTTGTATCCCAGAGATCTGCCCCCACCAAGCTGAAGAGCACCTTCAGTTCCTGACTAGGGCGAGGCAACGTAATCCCACGTTTTGGGACTCTCCACATCGCAGGCAATTGATTTTGGGGTTTTTCCTTACTTAAAGCTCTTTGCACGCGGTATTTGATTGTGTTTTGACACTGTAAAGTGTCACTGCAGCTGGTGGGCGCAGCTGGGAAGCCCCGGTAACGTCCACGCTTTCCTCAACAGAGGATTTTACATCCATCCTCTCCCTTCTACTTGTCGGAGCCTGTGCTCCCTGACTCTGTTTGGGAATAACGCGGGAGTCCAGGGATCTGCCCTCACCCGCTCCTGCGCCTCCAACCAGAACTACAGCCTTTAATCACAATAAAGTAGTTTTCAAGAGTTACTTACGCCTCTGGAGCCCTCCTTCTCCTCTTTTTCTCCCGATTCTCCTTCTGTTCCCTCCTCTGAAAGAAACAACGCAGTCAGCATAAAGAGAATTAACCCAGATCGACACCAACAGACGTGCCACCGCGTGAATCCCGTGGCAAAGCACAACGGCTCCGCCGGAAATAGAGCGGCGGCTTTATACCGCTCCCAAGCGTGCCACGAAGCCGCTCCGCTCTTACCGTTGTCGGAGTCGGAGTTATCGGAGCCGTCCGTCTTTGCCGCCTTGCTGTCGGGTTCATCGGAGCTGTTTGTTTGCTTCCGCTTCTTCGCGGTGGGATCTTTTTTGATTTTCTTCTTCTGGGGCTGCGAGAGAAGCGAAAGGCTAATCCCGGCAATACAAGCAGGCGCCCTCCACAACCATTAATGTCTTATTTTACTCGTTTTTAGAGAGTTAAGCTTCCTGCATCAAGTTTGTGACAGGCAGAGTTGATCAGGAGGGACATAATCCACCACAGCTCTACGCCATAACATAGGAAATTAAGCCGCAAAGGGCTGCAATATTCTCCTACCTTCAGAAAACAACGTTTTTAGGATTAAAACATCCCACCTATCGATAGTGCTGCGCAACTGAGCGCAGCCTCCTCGGTCTGCTTAGGAGAAAACATGCTACAAAGCCAACAACACGCAGAATTATCTATTAACGCTTCCCAGAGTGTATTTGGGAGCCCTTCCCTGCAGGACGCGTGGGTCTGTTGGGAAATAAGTCTCTGTCCGAGCCGAGCAGGTGGGAGGATATCGCACAAGTACTTACTTTAAAATCCGAGTCCCACATTTTCCAGTTTCTCCTCATTCGTTGTTTCATCATTCCTCCTCCGTAACGCATGTTTCCCGAGAAACCTCGCATTCCCTGGAACATGCTGAGTTCTGGGATAATGTTGTGGGAGAAGAGGGAAGGGAGCCTGGAGGAGCCGTGGGGACCGAGACCCCGCGATCCCATCGACTGCGGAGGCTCATTCCACTGTCCGCCCATGCGCCCGGGATAGGAAGGCGCCATGGGTCTGTTATTGCGTCCGTCTCTACCCCAATTCTGACCCCGTTGACCAAAGCTATCCCGTGCTCTGTTCTGGTATTGATCCCGGCGGTTCCCGTAGAAGTTGTCGTAGTGACCTTCGTAGGCGTTATCGTTGTCGTGTTCGGATTCGTTGTAATCGTAGCCGGAGCGGTACATATCACGGTCGTTCATCGAAGACCTCGAGTCGTACGATTCGTACGAGTCGTACCTGCAAGAGACACGTTGGCCAGATACCGCTGAGAAACGGCGGCAGAGGTTAAGCCAACAAACCCCCCTGAAAACGATTTTTAGGTTTATTTTTTCCGTCACCAGATGTTTCACTCGACACGGGACACGTTTCACCGCGTGGTGGGACAGGACGTGGACCAGCGAGGGCCGGCGACAGAGTTTGGAGGTTTCAGTTCCAGTGGTGGAGGAACCAGAGACCTTTAGAGGTGGGAAAACCCTGATGCCAGGGAGCCCCCCGCACCACCCGTTTCTTTCAGAATTACCAGAATGTTTTAAAAGAATAAAAAGAGCCCCACGTTGAGCAAAGGTTCCTTCACCAGCTGAGGCTGGGGGTTATCAGTTTGTCCCCACTCCCAAAAATCTGCTTCAAGAGGAGTTTTAGGAGCAGCTGAAGCAAACCAAGAGCTGCTCGCCCTCACAGCGAGCTCCCCCTTAACCAGAAATACTTCCAGGAACAGGGAGATTTTCTCCTTGGCTACCCAAGGAGTGCCTCGGCACCACCAAAGACCTATTCCAGACACATCCTTCCTCACTCCCCATATGCAGTCCATCCGTTAATGAACTATTTTCCTAACGGGAAAGCCAACATATGTCCTAACTATTTTAAATAATTTTTTTTCATCCTGGAAAATCCTTTTCATCCCTGGGGGGATTTCAAACTTTATATTCTGCACTACTAAAACCGCGGCACACGCTTCGTACCGGAATTTAAGGCTTTGCGTGCTTGCTGGCAGCGCTCTGACTGACAAGGCAGGCGAGGAGGAAACCCGGTGCTCCAGAAAAGATCACGACACTGAACTAACGAGCCTCGTCAAAGCGCATCCCCCTCGCTGCTGCGCTCGTACAGCGAGGCCTCGAGAGCACGGAGATAGGAATCAGCGGGGGGGGGGGGGGGGG
>VZTL01048394.1:0-10831 GCA_013400535.1 Scopus umbretta
CCAGGCACTGGAGAAGAGGTTCCTCTGTAGCCCATGAAGGACAATGTTGGAGCATGTATCCACACTGTAGGCCATGGACGACCACACACCACAGCAGGAAGACATGCCCTAAAGGAAGCTGCAGATTTTGGAGAGCCCACACAGAAACCTGTGGAGAGGAGCCCACCTAGGAGCAGGTTTTCTGGCAGGACCTGCAGCCCATGAGGGACTCATACTGTATCAGTCTGTTCCTAAAGGGCTGTATCCTATGGAAAGGACCCATGCTGGAACAGTTCTGGAAGGACTGCAGACATAGAAAGGATGCACACTGGAGTAGTTCATGAAGGACTGTATACCACGGGAAAGACCCCATGCTGGAGCAGGGGAAAACTGTGGGAAGGAAGGAGGCAGAGATGAAGTGTTATGAACTGATCATAACCCCTATTTCCCATGAAGGTGGTAGAAGATTCAGGAGCGAAGTTAAGCCTGGGAAGAAAGTAGGGGTGGGAGGAAAGTGTTTTTAGTTTTGCCTTTGTTTCTCACTATCTTACTCTATTTTTTATTTAGCAATAAATTAAATTAATTTTCTCCAAGCTGACTTTGTTTTGCCTGTTGATGGTAATTGGTAAGTTATCTCCCTGTCTTTGTCTCAACCTATGAGATTTTTCATTGTATTTTTACCCCTGCTGTTTTGACAAGGGGGAGTGAGACAGTGGCTTGGTGGGCATCTGGAAATCAGCCAAAGTTAACTCACCACAAAAACTTCTTATTTTTAGGAAAAGAAAATATGACAGTTACCTTGTTCCTTAAGAAAAAGAGGTAAATGAGGGATTTTAGGGGAACTGAAGTACTTAAATTCCCTTGAGGTCCATCATGTTCTTATTTAACTAAATCTATAAATTAATTAATTTATTCAACCTCACCTTTACAGTATTCTTTAAGAAGGTACAGCTTTTACACATTGTCTCTCTTTATCCTAAATGGATAATCAATAGTCAGGACTTTGTGGGGTTATTTCTTTTATTTATTTTTAACCAGGTGCTTTTCCAATGTGGTATAGTTCTGTCCTTATAAGCAGTGTAGAGACATTAACAGGTAACAAGTTTTCCATCTCATTTTCTCCCTCTGTCCTGTTAAGGAGGGGAAGTGAGAGAGCAGCTGGGTGAGGATCTGGCAGCTCTCCAAAGTCAGCCACCACAGCTATCAGCCTTTTGATCCAAGTTCTGCAAGGGTTGATAACTTCCCTTTCTCACAGCCCATAGATGTAACGATTGTAGGCATTTCTCCCTGAGTGGGTCATGGAATCAAGGGAGTACTGCATATGCACCTCTACTCCAGGTTTTTAATAATGATGGGATTTTATCATCTGAAATACACCCAGATAATCCAAACAAAATTGAGCTCAGTTTTGACACTTCTTGCGAAAAAGTTTTTATTCTCACCATAAAATTTAGAAGCTGAAAAAATATTTTTACATTATGACACTTTAGGATATCCATCTACTCATTTTGCTGTCAAGAAAATTAAAAAGTTAGCAAAAATCTTCCAAACTACCCATCAGACTGAGCAGGGAATATTTCCTACTTGAATAAAAATCTGGTGATCAGCATGACCTTGCACTTGTCAGCATATACACTGAAGAAATGTTTAGTAAGTGTCTTTGTGTCTATCTTTTCTTCGAGCATATAGTTGCAGCTAGCCTCTGATTCTTCAGAGGAAGAGGAGAAAAAAATATGTCTAACCAATTGCTCATCAAAACAATATACTCCTTCACTTTGCTGATGACTTGCTAAAGCTCTGAAGCATGAAATTTGATTTTGTTACTAGCTTAATGTATAGACGCAAGTACAAAAAGCATTAAAATGTCAATGCATTAATTTTTTTTCCCCCAGTAGTCTTGAAAGATGATGATGAAAATGGGGAATCAGAGATTAAAAGATTTCAAGGTCCAAATGAACCAGCAGTCCTGTATCCATTAAAACCATGCACAGAGGTTATAAAATTTTCTGGAATGAAGTATACCTTTGAAATAGTTGTGTTACCAAATGATTGCAAGTTGCGCTACTCTGACAATATTTAAAAATCTCACAACTGGAACATTTATTTCAAATTCTAATACTATACTTGTCTAAAAGTTTGCTCTCAATAACTGGATTTATTGTCGCCATTTTGTCTTCCAAGTTAAACAGCTGTCCTCTCCTTTCTATTATAGTTGTGTGCATATATTTATATATATTCATGTAGAATTCATCCCTCAATCTTCTCTCTGATTAAGCTAGACAACTTAATCTTCAGAGGTCTTGCATTTTCAAGGCTGGCTTGATTCTATTTACAGAATGAAATTTCTGTCTGCCATCCCTGGCAAATAGTTCCATCCTTAAACCTCACAGCTGAGTGAATAATCATCATTCATGTATGCTGCAGTTGGGTACAGAGTCATTTCTTAAATAAATTGTCCTAATTTTTAATATGGAGACATGTAAAAGTTAATGCATAAGGCAGGAAAATCACTGAAAAGACTGGCAACTGCTTGGGCAGCTATTAAAATAAAATATAATTTTACTTCATTTTGGTACTACTGACCCTTATTATTATAAACATAATGGTGGCCAAATTACTTGTAATTACTGCTGAGGGTAAGAAAGAACAAATCCAGCAATTTCTCTAGCAATCTTAACCTGTAACCCTAGGGCCAGCTTCAGAGTTTATAAGCAACAAGGTCTGTGAAAGATACAGTAGGCAAGATAGCTACAGATCACAGATTCTTTCAAATGAGAGGGGGAAATAAAAAGAAAAAAAAAAAAAGAAGAAATATAACTCAAAATACAGTTTCAGCATACTGCCAAATCCCTATTTAAATCATAATTATTTATGAAAAGAAAGAGCTTTTTTAAAATTATGTTCATTACATATAAACGAAATACATGTAAGTTCATTACACAGGTAGAAAAGAAGAAATAATAGTGCATCTGGAGGAACTGGTTAAGCAAATTGTCTTCTGATGTGTTGATGTGCAGTATCATGACAGTAAGCGAGGGTAACTGGCAAGGAATTCTCAGACAAAACTGGCTGTCACTGTAAATGTTTTTCTATCACAGAGCTATCGAATCAGAAATAATTTAAGTTGGAAGGAAACCTGGGAGTGGTTCTTCTATTCCAGTTCTCCACTCAAAGCAGCGACAACTTAGATTGGATTGCATGTTTTTTGTCTAGTCAAGTTTTGAATGGAGACAGTTAAAAAAAGGAAATCAAGGGATTCTAGTTCACAGAGCCTGATCACTAGAAAAGCCTTGGATTTAGTAAGGTTTCCTAGATCTTACTTAGAAGCCGTTACCCTATAAACCCTAGCAACCACAGCTTAACAAGGAAGACTAAGGCACTACCAAACTTCAAGCTGATTTTAAAATTTGACAGCAGAATTTTCCTCTGTTTAAAGATAACAAGTTTCTACAGTTCCACCTTTGATTTGAAAATTGAATGATCCGTTACCCCTCCAAATTTCCTATGCAATCCAGGCTGCTTGTTGGAAAGAGAATCTCAATGCTTTCCATTTTTTCTGCTACCAAATACAACACATGCAGATTTATTATTCATTTTCTTCTATGTCCTCATGTATGTGAAGCAAATAATATATGAATACGTAGTTCTTTTGAGGGATATGCACAAACAGGAAGGAATGTAAATTAAGGAGTAATAAAATAAGAAATATAAGCTATATATTGCTGCATATGGATACAATTATTTAAAAGCTTTGGCTTAAGAAGACACCCAGACATTGACAGAGAAAGATGCAGTAATTATAAGCCAAGTAAGATGATTACAAAAATCATCTCAATAAATATCCCCTTCTTTGACATCTCTTTTTCTACTTAACAATGATTCTGTTTAGTCTCAAAAAGCAGTCAGCTGATACACATATCCGGATAATGTTATCTCAAATTTTGTGAGATAAATTTAAGCTGGATACTTTAGATTACCAACTTTTTTCAATATTTTATGATGTAAATGAAGATATAGTATATCAGATATGGGAAAAATTTGGAAATTCAAGTTATGATTGCAGTAAAAAGTGTCAGGCCTTGACCATGTTTGGCAATCATCATTTGGCCTCTAGACGTGTTAAAACAAGAAAAAATCAGCCTGGGTCAAGGCTAGTCCAGCCAGGTCCTGAAACTCTGTATTGTCAGGTTGATATAAAACTTTCTGTCAGCCAACAGTGGCAAAGTTATATTTACTAGGCTTTGGGATCTGAAGAAAAAATGCTTTAAAATTTAGAAGTTTTAAACTCTTAAATTATTCACTTTGGTTTATTTGGCTTCAAACAAATAATATGTTTGGATTTTCTTGGCTTTCACATGGATTTTGGTTAAAAATTTATGTGAAATTCAGGTACCGTGCTTCTGAAAACATATGCTGAGATAATCCTAATGACTAACCATAGCGAATGTCAGGGTAAGGGCCTAAGTTTATTGTGCAAGCATAACACTCATTAAAAACTTTCCTCATACTTCTGAACATATTGTTCATCATCCACTCACTATTCGTCAGTATTTAGCCTATTCATTAGTACAGTCTCCTTACTGTTCTCTTCAGTTCACAAAGTGTGTTTCTGAAATATGCTCATGACATCTGGCCAGAAGTGTCAGGTGTTCTCTAACTTCCCATTTGTTTGGACAAATATTGTGATAGACTTGTTCAGAAGAAAAGGAAGATATGTTATCAGGGAAGGACATAATTACTGCTACATTTGATTTGATTTCAGAAATCCTTGGCTGTGCATAAATAGTCCCTGGTTAAAGAATGGTTATGCTATTAAAACAACTCTTTGAATCTCCACATAAAGAGTGGCATAAACCAGTTTTCAAAAAACATATAGGTAGAGATCCCATTTTTAAGCTTCATACATCACTGGTTATGTTTTTTTACAACTCTAGCAACAGTACATAAAGCCAAATAAAATATCTGCATTTTAAAAATTTAAGGCTGTCTTCCTTATCTTTTCCTCTGAAGCAGATGTATCTTAACAATAGGTATTGCTGGAAAAATTTTAATTTATTCAATAACTTCAGGTATAATGATATCTGGTTGATTTCTAGCAGTCTTTGGTACCAGATATCCTAGTGTCTCTGTTTTTGTGAATGAATCTGGGATTCTAAAATTATTATTGGCAACACATACAAAGCCTGTTCAAAAGCTACAGTACTTTAAATCAGGAATCAGCGTAGCCACTGTCTGTTTTCAAGAACTGGGGAATGGCGAATGTGTTAACCATGCACAAGCCACATTGAAGCTGTGATCTAGAGTAACACCTGTTGAAATATATTTTATTTACTCTTTCCTCAGGGAACAAAAAAATATACTTAATTTGCATGTAGCCCTTGATAATTATGCCAACATGGCAGGTTTTACCTGGAACATTAAAGTTATGCTTGGAAAGGACTAGAAAAGATAATTTCCTTCTAAACCAAAAAGTTATCTTTACTATGTGGAGAGCAGTTTGACTCAAGTGCCACTTTCATCCTTGTCAACAAGAAATTTTTGATCATGCTGTTTCAGTCATCCTGGGGGCTGTGTTCGACCCAGGGTACACTCACCAGGCCGAATCCTGACACCCACCTGCAGGCTGACATCACAGCCTGGACTTGGACTGTCCTCATCCCCACAGAAGTGCCTGATATCCTGCTTTGAGGCTACTCCTGACTGTCTCCCCAGCCTGCAATATTCCGTGGCTGGGCACAGCAGGATGGGCTCTGGCTGAGGTCCTGCCTTGCCAGACCCTAAAAAGTCCCAACCACGCCTGGCGCCAAGGGACCCCCTATCCCATGCAGCATCCTGAAATATATCATGACAGTTAGGTCATAGGAACATGAGACAGGTCACATTCAATATCTTTATTAATTATCTGGATGATAAAATAGAGTTGTTTAGCCTAATGGAGAGAAGGCTCAGGGCAGATCCCATCAATGTATGCAAACATCTGAAGGGAGGGTGCAAAGAAGATGGACTCAGGCTCTTTTCAATGGTGCCTAGTGACAAGACCAGAGGCAATGGGCACAAACTGAAATACAGCAATGAGGCTATCTACGCATTTATATTTTCCAGCCTTTCTTACTGCTTTTAAACATCTTTCACCCAACAATGTCTTTACTTTTGCATTTCTGTCTTGCCAAAATAAACATATTTGTAGTTTCTTTCTAAATCTAATATTTTATTTGATCATGAGGCAAGAAAGAGTCTGCATGTGTCAACAGAGTCATAAGGGAAAACTGTCAAGAGCCCTTTTATTCCGATTGTTATAGGAAAATAATGCAATGCTCCTAATCAATAGTATTTACTAGCTTACTATTACTATTACTATTACTATTACTATTACTATTACTATTACTATTACTATTACTATTACTATTACTATTATTACTATTATTAGTTCCAAGACACACTTTTTTTAAGAAAACACTACATGTGCAATAATTTTGGGTTTTTTTCTTTTCAGATTTCATAATGACAGCTAGGTCAAGTTGAAACTGTAGTCCAGTGTACATGATTTTTACCAAGTCCGGTATAAGGCCACAAGCTCCATACTGAACTCTCAGTGCAGGGACTCAGGACCTAGCTGTACCTTCCTGAGCCTGTAGTCATTTTAGTTTGCCTTAACAAGTGTCTAGTGCCCAAGTGACCATTGTCAGAAAACTGTATTTGCAAGAGCTGATCAAGTTTACAAAAGTAACTGGTTGGTCCAAGCACAGTGCAGTGTTGACTGTGAGCTAGTATTACTATAAAGCACTGTGGAGAGCCACACAGGCATACCAGAGAACTAGTTCAGGTGCCTCACATGATTTAAATTTGTCTTACTTGCTTTTTGACCAGTTATACTAACGTGATGCTCATTTACAGTTGATTTACTTCTTTTCAGTCTCAAGTAATCTCCAGCTCCAAAGTATAATGCTGTTTCAGTTTCAGCCACATCCTTATGCTTGTTTTGGTCCAGAATAATTGCTTCTAAAAAGCATCAGGGAGAGGATCTTTTCTAGTGTAAGTCTTTGTTTGAGGATGATATGATTAAGTTTCATTTCATGAGTGAAGCTTCCTTGAGACATATTTGGGACTACACTCTCAAATTCTCAGTAAAATAAGTCACTGAAAGCCTCAAAAAGCAACCCTCCCCAGATAAACACTTCCTTCTGAAACAAAATGTCAAGATGGCTTAAAATACAGGAACTGAACCAGAACATAGTTACAGAACCTTATGTGGTAACAGGATCAGTATAGCAGTTTCTAAAGGAATATAGTAACACGTGCCAAAACACCACAAGAACAATAGTCCATGTTTAAGAAGTAATTCAAGAACAGAATGAAAAATGAAGATAATTATCCAATTCTTGCAGCAGATTGAGGTCAAGCAAAAAGATAAAATATGCTCCCTGTTGTTTCTCCCACTACCAGTTCTAAGAAAAGAGCTACTGAACTTCAGTTATTTGAGCTCAAAAACTACTGTTGTCTACTGAAATTAGTCCAAGAAGGACTGAAAATCATCCCTGTTTCCACCAACTTGAAGGAATCAATCAAGCTGTTCTTGTGAATTCTACTTACCTGGAAGAAATTGCAATTGCAATCCTGACAATTGCAGTTGCATCCTGACAAAACAGGTGAGAAGAAAATGCTGTGTGTCAGTCATTTCCAGTAAAAGCTGTAGCTCTTTTGATTTCTCCTACCTTAGAAGAAATCTCAAAATAATATTATTTTAACTAGTTACAGTTCAAGATTATTGTAAGGACTGAGTTTTTTTATGCAACTGTGACTATCGAACTGAAGAATATGTTCAAAAACTGTGGAATACAATTTGTGCCATTGGGTTATTAATACTTATGACTGTTATTTTAAACCAATAGCTCCCCCTGTCATCTTGAGAAGAAATGTATAGTTTTTCCATGGTTATTCATTCAGCCATATCCTAATTCTGCAAGAACTCATTGACACGTTCAGTTTCCCAGTGTAGAAAGAGATGTCTATGATTTTCACGTTCAAAAGTTAATTTAAAGTATAAAGCTAAAAAGAACCATACACAAATACATATATGTCTTTATAGAAAAAGTACATTTGAAATCTGGATTTGTTTATTAGTTTTCATATAGTTCAAATACTTTCTCCTGTATCCACTATTATCTTAATATGATTTCAGGAATATTTTGCTCTTTTTTTTTTCCTTCTGGTGCACTATTTGAAAATTCTGTTTACACCAAAAGTCAAAACTGAGAGAGCATTGTGAAATATTATTTAGTTTAACTTTAGTTTAAGATTCTTGGCAAGGTCTTCAAGATACTAAGAACCTTCAGGTGATTTTGAACAGCAGATGTAATTTTTACTGTATTGTGTATGTTATAGGTTTGTATTTTGTATTGTGATTCTGTATAAAGACTTATAATATGTGTTTCTGTGATGAGACAGGATGCCTTAAAATCCACAAAGAGGTTACTTAACATCTCATGAGATTTTTTTCCTCACAAAATTTATTTGAATATACTCCTGTAAAATTTTATGTCTTTTCTAAATCTTACCTAAACAAATGAGAGCTGTAGCTGACATCTATTGCCCCACCATACCATTTGAGAAACTCTACAGTACTGCTAGCTGAGTGCTCTATTGAACAGTGTCATGGTGTGAAAAAGCAGAATTTAAAGATCATCCTACACTCTAGAAAGTGTGGCTGTAGGTTATGGGTGGAAAAAGACTGAGCACAAGCAGATATAAGGCTATAAGTCTAAAGCACTATAGACCTGAAATAAGTTAGTAGCTTAGTAATTGCTTTGTGATATCTCCAGAAAACTGTAAATGACCACAGGGTGCAAAGTACAGAATCACATTTATTATGTGATTACTATTTTTGCACCAGCAACATTTTTAGCTAAATTACTAAAGGGCAGTCAAAGATAAAATGTTGGAGGAGTCTGAAATGGCTGATACATGGGTAAGGCTGCAAGAAGAATTTATCACTGCTGATAATATACAAAGCTGATGCATGAACAAGTAGGAGATTCAGTAATAAGGGATGTCAATACTACATTTTCTCCCAATAATAAAATCAATAAAGGAAAAAAAAGTTAAACTCTGACAGCACAAACTGATTTTGCTGCTTTCAGCCTCAGGAAGAACCATGCCTCTCTGAGGAGGCACAGCTGAAATTTATTCCTAGACATTTTGGGAATACTACCATTCTATAAGCTTGTGATCTATAAGAAAAAATCACTGCTGAGAAAAGCAGATAACCTCCTGGGTTAGGGAAAGGATATAGGGTATTACCCAAATAAGTAAACAGTTAATAAGCTAGAAAGGTCAAAATAAGCAGATGAAAAATTCAGAAAACTAGCATTATATTTAGTAATTATAGCAAAGTAGTATGCCAGCCAATCTCTGTAGAGAAATAAATTTATCTTTGCCACTAAATCACATTGCTATAAATTAAAAGTGTCTTACTAACTGACAAATTTCAGTCCAGGAAGAGGACAGTTTCATTCCACCCAGTCATGCAATCACAGACCAATTTAGGACACTCGTTATTTCATTTGTATTTTCCACAGCTGCCTTGGATATCTGAGGACTGCCATTGACCTTTTCCAGCATGGACTGCCATGACAAACAGCATTAGCTCAGTGGGCTCTCTTGATCTGTAAAGGAGAAATTTTGATCCAAATTGCATTAGTGATTTGGGTTTGGGGCTCGATATAATAAAATATATAAGAATGAAGTACGGAGTTTGCCTCTGGATATTAATTTCCCTGCATTTATAGACCTCTTCTGGTACCTCATTTCACTCTTACCAGTGGTGCCCATCACACTCTGTACAAACAAAAGGCCAGAGTCCACTAGGTTTGCCTTTTTGTTTGAATGAATTCCGTATCAACATGTTCTTATCTAGGCCTAGGAGAAAAAAGAGAAAAAACAAATTCCTATATACTGAGACCATGATTATTTATTGCTTGTATTGGAACACTTCATCTTCACTGAGAGTTACTGTAATCTATGGAAATTTATGGCAACTTATATTAAGAGCATTTTCTTGGTTAGAACTATGATATGCTTTACTAATTCAAATCAGTTTTGTCTGTTTTTAAATTTAATCAGTTTCATATGTAGATGTTTTTAATCTCTTGCTTCTTTTCTGAGGTCTGCAAGAGAACTAAATAGTCAATAAAATTATCTACCTGATAAGGATTTTTATTTTTAAAAATAGAAGTCTTATTTCTCAGTTTCTTAAATAGAGAAAACACTAAATTATTTTTTCTAAAGAATATAGAAGCAGCACAACAGCATACCACAGCAAAACTTAAATTGTTTCTTATAAACCAGACACGTTGGAATGAAAAAACCTTTAGATACACATGAATCTCTACAAAGTACAGAGCTCTCATGTGTAGAGCCTCTGCAACAGTAATGCTGTTAGAAGAAGAAAGGTGTCAGAATGGACTGGGACATGAATTCAAAGAAAATTAAAAATAAAACAGAAAAACAGAAAAAGGTAGGACTGATGAACAGGAAGGTATGGGAAAGGAAAATGAGGAGTAAAAACTGGTTCATGAAGGTGTAATTAGAGTTTAAATGAGCCTTGGCTGCCATACAAGGTTATGTATGTGGTCCTAAAAATGTGAAGGCATAGCTTGCTCTCTATGCAGTGTGACAACTTCCTTCCACTGGGGAAAAAAAAAAATCAAGGAATCACAGAAGTTTAGAATTGGTTAGATTGGAAATGACCTTTAAGATCATCAAGTCCAACTGTTAACCTTGCACTGCCAAGTCCACCACTAAATCATGTGTTGTGGTTTAACAACAATCGACAACTTAGCACCACACAGCCACT
>VZTL01048397.1:0-25174 GCA_013400535.1 Scopus umbretta
CCTGGTGATTTTATTTGTAATTTAATGGATAGCATTCACCAGAAAATGTCAGAAGAAGATGCACAGTATTTCATCTGTGTGTTTTGCCTTAGGCCCCATCTATGGAAGTGATCACTAGTGTACATGCAATTAATTTTTTTAAGGTTCAACAATTTGCAATAACAGGGGAAAAATTGCGCTAACACTGAGGCACTAGGATAGTAGAAAAATGACTGACGGAAAGACAGCTCTTTTCCTGGCAATGCAGTGCCACAGTCAGTGGTTGCTAACAGTCTCAAAAACTACATAGGGAAGTTTTTGTCAACACAGTGTCAAAGCAGTGTCTACTGGGACAAAATTGCATTATTTATGGGGACAAAAATCTCTTTTCTGTTAATATGGAAGAAGCAAGGACAACAGAATCAGAGCTCTGTAGGTTAGCCTGTTTTGAAAGAGAAAACACCAGCCTGGAACCACCCAATCATGTATGAAATCACTAATTAAAAGATGATGAAGTTATTTAAACTTTATCTTAACTTTGATCAGGCAGAACAAGTAAAGGAAGGGTACATTTGTATGCACATATCCTGTGCCTTTATTAAAGGCATAAATCATTAGTCCGGCTTGTAGTCAGGTAGAATATATCTGGGTGATTTGGATACGTCTAAGCCCCATTTTCAAAAGTTACTTGAATGCTCAAACACTTCAATCCCTCTCGATGTCAGAGTCAGAGGCATCCTGGGGTAGCTGGTTAAGATGGGCCTGTCTCAGTTGCCGTCACTGATGTCTGGGCTTTGGTTGAGTTAGAGTTGCATGTAAACTGCTGCTATATTGAACTATTTTTTTCTTTAACACTGTGTTCCTGCTGCTGTATGAATAATAAATACCGTTGTTTCAATAATTTTGGCCGGCCACCGTACACTACTGGTTGCCGATTCTCAAAGGGAAACCACCAAACTTGCCAAGGGGTAAGAGCAGTTGGCATACATGGACCGTTGTAATTGGATCCTCATTTAGGAGAAGGGGAATTATGCAATTAGGCAATTAGGCATGGATAGCATAAATATAAGTCTATTCCTGAGAGTGTACATGCAGAGACCAGAGATAGGGTAACTGATCCTACAGCTGTGATATGGAGGGACATTAACTCCTGCAAGGCAGAAGACACACTTCTGATGACCAAGTCATTCTCCTGACTCTCTCTATGTGATCCTGAAATAAAACAAAGGCATTTTCTTCAGATCGTGCCTGAGTTTTGTAGGCAATTAACTCTTTGAAAACATGAACATTTGGTCCACAGCTGCACTGAGCTAACATCAACCTTCACCTTATGTTTGTGTTGCTGAAGAAGGTCACATGCTCGCTGTGAAATCGGCAGCCACAGGTACCTTCTCACACCCTGCTCCTCACAGAGAGCCCCAGGGAGGTACGAGGGCGGCTGCAGCCCATGTCAGCACAGCTGCTCTATGATGGAGGCAATCAAGGGATCATAGAGAAAACCATTCTGCCAGTGCTCAGGCTTTTTAGAAGTCTTTCTACTTCAAATAAATAATAAAATAGTTAGAAAACTCTGCCTGAAAACTAGGAGTGAGGGAAAAGTGAAAGAGAAGAATATCAGTGTGATAGGACTTGAAAGACTTTTAGAGTTAAGAAATAACTGTTTCCTTCTGGGACGCAGAAGGTGCAGACACAGGAGAAGCAGAGATATTTTTACTTCAGATTATGCAGGCACTGGGGATAATGGTAATTAGCTCATCTACTGCAGAAATGTAAAGTCTCCTGGCTGGAACTCAGGCACACTGCCTCACAACTTGGAGGAGATTAAGTATTGTTTTAATTCGAAGCCCTGCAGGGAAGCCAGGTGGACAGAATATAATTACTTATTTAGCCAGGACATCGAGGATAACTGTCTACCTCCGAAAAGGTATATCATGCTCTCTTTAAGAGCTGTGAGTAGACAGGATCTTCTTTTTTATCCGCAACTTGGATTTCAAATAAATTCATAACTTTCTCTGGTGTGCTGTACACATTTGGAAAGGGCAATTTTTGGAATGAAGATTGAAATTTCAGGGACAGCTCTTGCTGTCACGTAAAGAAGTAATTTCTAAACTGTGGAGGGGATCATCCTTTAATATCTCAAGACAGGAACCCTCAAAACTTGACGCATGAATCTTGGTCTGGGTTTGTTTGAAGGGATCTGTACTGGATTGTCTTATCCATACCTCCTGCATCAGTACAAGACTGAATTTTGTTATACCTAAATCATCCCTAGTAAATTTTAGCACACGGGTCCAGTCTGGTTTTCATGGCTGAAGAGTTTTATTTGTTCTGATTTATTATTGAAACAGCTCTTTTCCTGTAGCAGAAAGTGTGATAAAAGCAGAGTGGAAAAAAGTCAGACAAGACCAGCTTATCAGTCACATTGATGTTTTTTTGGATAGATTGTACATATGTCTCTCATCTTTCAATGCGTGTGATGGCAGTTCTTCAGGCTGGTGATTATGAGGTGAAAATGCGCATGGTGCCCACCTCGGTGTGGCACAACACCATGAAGTGAGGAACAGGCTAAAAGCAAACACTGTTCCCCAAACTTCAATATCTAACAAGGACATATCCTTAGTGAACTTCTCCCCACTTCTCAAACCTCAGTTTTGCACTACTGGGAATGATGCACACCATTGAAAAGCATTGTCTAGCCAAGAGAACTGAACTTAAAAATTACTCAAGCACCCATGTACCTAGAAGCACCCACGCAAGTACTTTGGACAGTAAAAAAAGTGGTGACTCTGATATTCATGAAAGAAATAAGAAAAGTGGAGGTGGACAAGGAGGGCCTGGCAAGTCAAACTGTTCTGAAATTGCTGAAACAGGATCCCACAAGTCTACAGTTTCTCACCTGAGGATAAGAACAGGGCTCTCTGATATCCACTGAGAGTTTTACTGTCATGAGTTCAACATTAAAAGTATTCATGGAAATAGGAAATGCTTAAGACTGACAGATGCTTTATGTCAGAGTAGATGGAAAATTGGAACTGTATTTTAAAGGCATCCGTTCATTGTTATTTCGTTTATATATACTTGTCACTTTTAAGGAAGACAATGTATTATTTATTCATTAGATGCTAGTTCAAAGGTGCAGAATAGCTGGAAGGACTCTTGAGTGGGTGAAGAAACTCAGAAAATGAGATCTTTTAGCAGAAAAAAGAAGTTGTTAGCTCAGTAACTGTGAAACACTTCCAATTTTCACTATCTTATTCTTTTAAGTAAAGGTTTTTTTTTTTTTTCTTCTATTTCAGTGATTAAAAGAAAAAAAAAAATCAGTAATGCAAATGGAGGACAGGTGCCCTGTTCTGCCACAAAGGTTATTATAATGAGACTGTGTCCTACAGGCCACACAGGAAACCTGTCCATCATCTTCACCTGGTGCTGAATGACAAAAAAGGCATTTTCTAAAACTTGAAAATTTTTGTGTGAGAAAGCTATACCTATAATTTTTAAAGCGGGCAAAAAACTTTCATGTCTATGCTGATCCTTACAGAGGTCCCCGTTCCATGTGGCATTTAAACACATCTTTAACTGTTTAGCTAGATAAAGACTGCAGCTTTTGTGTTCTTTGCAAATATCATATTTTATGCATGAGCTTACTTTTTTGTGATTCATTTCCCTTGTAAAATAAAATACAAACCTTTAGATGGGATTTAGTCTGGATTTTAGAGATAAATGTGTGTACATTTTTATAGATTTGGTTTGTGTATGTCTCTGCATATATATATTTATTTTATTATAAACCCCTATTATTTGGTGTCCATTGAAAATTCCAGTCAAACCCAAGATTTTGGTTTTGTCCAGAAATCTTTTGATCACAAGTGATACTACATGTGCTCTGATTAACCAAATGCATGACAGAAGAAATCATTTCTACCAATTTTGTGGTCTCCCTATTGCTTATTGAAGGACAGGGTGTGAAGTTGTTTTCTTCCAAAGTCTTGGAACAGCTTTTTGGGGTTTTTTTGCAAGAGTTTTCTTTCTCTGACTAGAGAATTATCCCTTGGATTGGCAGGGGGGGGTTGGGAGGGGAGCATAATGTGTATAAAAGACTGTAAAGGAATTAATGAAAAGCCCCTCTCAAGTTATTTTTATCCATTCGTCTGGAACTATGGCATGAACAGATTTTGCTTCCCTTCTTGACCAATGAGGTCAGCACCTTTCAGTCTTAAGGGAAAAACAGTAAATTGTGCTTACTTTAAATTCACCATTGACAAGATGTAGTGATGTGGAGTCAAATGTATGTACCCTGTAGATTACACTGCCGTTGTGCAATCTGCTCCATTTAGCTCTTCTGGGTCAGTGACCCAGAGGAACAGCTGTATGTCGGAAAGTCACAGTTCCTCCTTCATTCCCCTTACTTCTGCAGTTATCCTCAGGTATGTGGGAAAGGAGAGCACTGTTTTCTCTGCTGTCCTACAGAAGCTAATTTCCCCTCACTGGTGTGGGATTCAGCGTGCAGGTTTTTGAGCGAAGGGTAAAATGACCCTGCTTGTTTATCCAGTGCTAATTGCCAGGTGCCAAGGGTCCTGCTTTCACCAAGTTCACAGGCAGGAGCTGGTCCAGGACCTTACTCTCCATTCACAGGCATACAGACAGAGGGAAGCAGACTGCAGCTGTCCTCCTTCTGACACCCCTGATCCCAGAAGTCATGAAAAGAAAGGTGAGTGGTGGTGCTCACTCCAAGGAGGGCCTCTAAAAAACAGTATGGGTGTGTAGAACACATTGGCAAGGCAGTAGGTTGAAGATGAGCTGCAGTTTCAGACCTCTAAAAGCTAAGTATTTAGCTTAAGCTAGTTGTAACCATCACAATCAACAGGCAATTCTATGGAGGATAATTAATCCCACCATTCCTGACAGGTGCCTAAAAGAGACTTTTTCAACAAGAAATCAACATCCCTCCCTCCCCACTGGCTGTGGCAGGACCTAGAGTACGACTCTGGCTGGCGAGGGGAGATCAATTCCCTCTGTCTACAGCTTGAGATCCCTTCAAAGCACCTTTCTGGTAGATAAGTAATGTTTTTCACTGTCTGTTGAAGTACATGTGTTTTTTAAGAGGGAGCTGAAGGACATGAGGTAGCAACAGTAGGTATTGACTGATAACAGTAGGGGAGGAAGGACATAAAACGTTAAGATACTGATGTTTGGCATAGACAAGAGAGGCAATGAAGATGGCAGAGCAATGTGGCTCAGGGCAGGTGTGGACTGGCACAATCAATCATGGCAGAATGAAGTTGGGCAGCCTTTTAAGGCTCCTCCTCAATGACTGTGTTTGAAGAGTGAGAACCAAAGCAGGGACAATATCATCACAGGAGCAAGTCCTAGGACAATCTTAACAGCGTGTTAAGTGAACCTCAGGGAGGCTGGGTTGTTGCTGTAAGAGTCAGAGGAGAAGGTGGCTCTGATAATCAGGGTGAAGGTTTGGATGAAAGCACTGGAAGAGTGGAAAAGGGGGACAGGTTAGGTACAAAGAGAAACAGAACCAGAAAGATCCAGACTCTGCATAGATATACAGATCAAAGGAGGGAGCTGGGTTAAAGATGAAACAGAGAGTGAAAGCTTGAATCAATCTCCTTAACATCTGCTAGTGCATGAAACCTAAGGTGTGAAATATATAATGAATACTTTAATTGAGAGAGGGGGGAGAACTGGCAATAAAGAAGTGAAGGACATCCCCAAATCTGGGAGAGGTGCATTGCTGCGGCTGAATGGAGCTTTCATTAAGTTAGAGGCCAGCCCTGGTGCTATTATTCTAAGAAAAGCCTTTTGATCCAGCAGAAGGCAAATCTTCCTCCAAGTTCAATGGGAGCAGGCTGAGGCCATCTGTTGAGGGATTAAAAACTTAATGTGTGATTTGATAGTCATATTCACCTGTAGGAAGAGCAAAATACAGGACTAGTCTCATATGGCAGTTTCACACCTAGCTGCCAGAAGTACAAATGCATACAAAAAATGTTGAGCTGTAGAGAGTCCAGGTGAGAGATCTGTAATACCGAGTGAAGGAGCTGTGCCATATCAATGCCGTAACAAAGAAAGAATTAGAGAGACATGTTTAAAAACAAAATTTAAATCATAAAGTTTAAATAACAAACACCTTCTTAGGATTAACCAGGCTTTTCCCATTCATTAACTGCTGGAAGTTTTGTACATCTACCACTACTTTCTCAGTGCAATAGGCCGAGGGTCATCAATCTGAAGCAATATGTATACTTCCCCTGGTAAGATCAATCTTGCATTGGAAGAAAACAGTGCTGCAAAGTCATAGGACAAATTCTCATCTAAAAAAAAAAAAAGTCCTGTGTTCTGAATTTAGTCCGGGCACCGGCAAAGAGGATTGAAATAAATATACAGCGTATGAAGCACCAGTTAAATTGCCAAGTGGAAAACTATGAGTAATGTCCTTTCTGTTATCAGTTGATTCATTCAGGGAACTCCCACTGTGTTTTAAAACCACAGTGACTGTCCCAGCTGGTATCAGAGCAATGGCATTTCTCCTGACAACCTCAGATTTGGTTTGATAAGCTCTTCCATCACATGCAGTGACTGTGGAATGGTAGTCAAACTTGGACACAGGTTTATGAAAAAGCAGACATCAGTGTCAATATTCCTATCTTGTTTCACATGATCACAATAGGATCCATAAATTGATGGTAATCATCTTTATCTGTAAAATACATTTTGACAGCGGCTTGCGTCTGGCTTTGGAAGGTGTTCAACTTCTACCATTTTGGAATCTATCACTTAGACATCCTACCCCACATTTTGATAGCAGAGCAAAGTCCTCTGCTAAAGGAAAGGCAGACAATTGACCCAACAGCAGCAAAGATAGTTTCATGGTATATGACTTGTTTGTGCCTGCGTTGCATGGGCAGAGGGGTTAGGCTGGGAAGTTGTGTGGCTGTCTGCATGCATCTGTTTCAACTGGGAAGCAAACTCTGCTTCACTGACCGTGGCTCTGGTGGGGAGGGGGTGGGAGGGGATGGTGTGTGGCTCAGATTTTTCTGTGCTTTTGCTCATAGGAGACAGCCAAGCTGAAGAGCGCCAGCTCTCTCTTACTGGTGTGTCAGAGGGTTTGCTTCACTGTGAGAGGCAGGGCAATCCCCCAGACCTTCAGGGAGATGCCGCACAGTGAGGAAATCCAGGTAAATGTAGGCCTCCTGGAAAACACCATGTAGGCCTGAAATGGGTGGCCTAGGTTTTGCAGGCAGGCAACAGAGGCAGAAGAAATACCACACAGACGCAGGGCTGCATCCGTGGCCTTAAAGAGACCCTGAGACTGCCCACTGCCTCCCCAGCCTCCAATTGCTATGGCGCATTTTGCTTGGGCTGAGTGCAGAGTCTGGGGTCAGCACTGGGCATGGATTTCCACATGAAGAAGAGGCAGAAGTGCAATATATTAAAAGTGAAAACATTAGAGGAGAAGAGCAAGAGGATTTGATGTTTATGCCTCCAGGCAGGGGCAATAGATAATTTTGATGAATAGTTGTAACCACACAGAAAAACTAAACTGTGATCAGTAATTTGATGGTATGGTAAAATGTTTTGTTGGTAGAGGAGAGCTGGTGCCTGCAATCAATCACTTGATAAACAGAGACAAGCCTGGAAACTGATCAGGACTTTTTGCAGATAGGCAGAGATTTAACCAAAGACAAGGAAGAATCCTTGACTCATTCGGTGTGATTAAATGCAGGTTCATGTATTATCTGCTGCAAAGAATATCTGTGACTGTGAAAGATCATTGGTAGTGAGGCACATGAAATGTCAGCTGCTGCTTTCAGGGAGTTGAGCAAGATCTATTGCCTGGTGGTAATTAACTATCCATCAATAAATGATAAGTACTCCAGGAAATCAACATGAGGAAGAAGTTGTTCAAAGGAGAAAAGCAAGTCATTAGAAGGAGCAAACGCATTGGAACATTTACAGGAAATAGATAGCACATCAAAAAGCACAGATCTAATACACATGAAGGTGGTGGAGAGTTGGTAGGAAGATGTCAGAGTTGCAAGCATCTGGCTGGAGGCTGCAAAATGAAAAAATGATGAAAAGAAAACTTCCAAAATAGGCCAGGTTCATTGCACTGCACTGATGAAACTTAACACAGAATCTGTCCCTGTTGCATTAGGCTGACTGTCAGCAGGAATTTAAAGAATTTTAAAGATAATATTTGCCAGCAGAGATAAAAAAACCCCAACACTTCAGTTTTCCAGAGATAGGCCAATCAAATTCAGTAGTCAACTCCTACCAGACACTTGTGGGGCTTCTCCAGGCAGGCAAGAGCATTTGCTAGCAGATGCACCTCCTAGTCAAGCTGCTGGCCTTGAGAGCTCTCAAGAGCACTAAACCTCCATTAGTTGCAGGGAAACTCAGTGTTTCAGTGGGCTTTCCTCTGTTCTGGTAAGTGCCTGATGCATAAGGTTTACTCCAAGATATTTTTTTTCTTTTTGTGAGCCTCTGCAAAATCTACGTGCTTAAATAATTTGAAATAGCCCTCATAGTCTTCTTTTCTTCTATATGGTTCCTTCTGTGTCTTTGGTGAGCATCTTTCAGGACTAAGCAATTACAGTGTATTACACCAGACCACTAGGTAGTGAGAAAGGTGAATAAACCTTGATGTTTCACCTAACATGGGGATAGGGTGGGACAGTACCCTTGCCTGCAACAACTACTCTTTCTTGGTGCTGCTGAGTTTAGGTTACAGGAACTGAGTTTTAGGCCCTCAGTTCAGCAGTGGCAGAGCTGTTAACAGGTGGCAACAGACTTCCAAAATGTGACAGCATAGACATGAGAGCAAGAAGGAGCAAACGCTTGGAGTGTCACGTCTGACTAACCCTTCTGCTTGAAAAAGGAGAGCTCATATGTCAGATTTCTAAGTTTTGCGGTTATTTCTTGACCCTTTTGATATTGCAGTCATTAGAAGTAGGTGGAAGCAAGAAGGGAGTCATTGGAAGTACAGAAATCACAGTTCTGATGTTTGTTAAAGATACATGTCTAGCCCCAGTGAGGATGAAGGAATGCCCGAAAACAGACATTGGCTGTCTGGCATAGAAATTGAAATGGAGTGCCTGGTCCGGGTAGCAAAGCACCTACTCTTGGCTGTCCAAGAGTAGCAAGTGTTTTCAGGCTTTCTTTTGTGCCATGGCAATCACGTAAGTGACATGTGGGAACCTGAATTATTGATGGAAGCACAGAGCTTAAAGGGAAATAATTACAAATCTTTAGAGAGCCAGGCTTTATTAATGCCAGTGTCTGCGGACCTACTCATTTTTTATTTCATTTTCAGATATTTAGATTTTTAAAAAACAATCTTGAGTTTTTGGAGGGTTTGAGGTGAGTCTGGGGTATCTAGCAGTAGCAAAGCTGGAAAACAGCTCTCTGTGATATTGTTATAAAGACAAAGCAGGGAAGAGCATAGCAAAAGCCATGAACATGTAGAAAGAGGGAAGAAGTCCTTACTATGATGAATGTGATGGTAGTTCATTAGCACTGCAACCCATCAGCAGAATCGAGATTTCTGATAATAGCAGCTGTATCTTTTCCAAGCTGGCCACGCAGATTTTGTTGCGAGAAATCACTGTGCTTCCTGGCATTGTCCTAATTCTCAGCTCAAGTACCAAAGGCGTAAGGCAAGCTAGTGCTTAAGGGGATTTCCTGTGAGTGATAGCTAGCCTAGGGCTTTCCCTAGGGCTGGATTAGATTAAATCTTCCAACCCTACTGCCTTAGAAGCTCACTTGGTGGTTGGAAACCTGGAGTTGTGTTTGCAAAGCCTCTCCCATGCTGGCTTGGTGGGTGTGTCAGCAAGCCAGACCCACAGGTCTCCTGAGGGCCCCCAACCCAAGGTCTACCACCAGTCCTGGTGTGGAGTTTTTACACACTTCAAACCTTGCTCCTTGGCGTGTCATTTTCTTGGAGTAGACCTGACAATGCTAACGATACTGCAAAAACTCATTCCTGCCTTTCCTTGTGTACTCTGTCTGTGCAAGGCAGTCTCATCCACCGGTCCTGGTGGTGTTGCCCAGATGCTAAAAGCCCTCTCGGAATTTCCAAGGCAAAATCCCACCCTAGCTACTGTCAACTGAGGTTTTAGGGCGGCAGGCCTCAGTATAGAAATGTCCATCACCTACTGTTTACATTGTGGTCATACAAGGTCTTCTGAGGGGTTTATTTATTATCAGGTTTTAACTGCGCTAGGTGAGGGCACTGTGCAGTTAATTTCTATTCCTTGTACAAAGAGCCAGCTTAGTTCATCTCACACATGTCGATGAGAGATCAGCCTGAATCAAGTTTGTTTTAGCTGTTAAATCACATTTTTCAATTGTTTAAATAGTTCAGACAGAATTTGCACAGTAACATTTTAGCTTTTTATAGCTGTCAAGAAGTAATACAAATAATTACCACCTTCCCTGGTGGGTTTTATCTGATTAAAGTGACATGTCTGCTTATGCAAGATATTTGAATAAAGACATTCAATAAAGTCAGTAACATTTAATTTCCCCTCTCCTCCTCTTTTTACTTTTTTGAGCTACATTTCATATTTATTTTAAAGTCTTGTTTTGAGGTTTGGGATATTTTTCTTAAAAGACTTTACATAAAGAAACAATTTAGCAGAATATTTTTATGTGCTTGTAATGAAATATTTCTTCACACTGTAGCAAGGTACTAAAGCACCTTGTTCGTGCTAAAGAGTATGGCATCTGTCTGCACTAACTGCTGTGGCAATACCGCTGGAGTAAGGGGTAAGCCAAGGTGGAAGCCAAGATTTTTTTTTCTCCAGATTGCAACTGGGAACTGCTGAAGGAAGCAGGAATTAATCTGGAAGCTCTCTTTGGTGTCAAGGGCTTAGTGAACTTGCATAGAAGCAGCTTTCTATAGCAAGTTTTGCTGGTACAAAATACCCTAGGATTATAGAATGGAATGATAGAATCATAGAATTATGTAGGTTGGAAAAGACCTTTAAGATCATCACATCCAACTGTTAACCTAGCACTGCCGAGTTCATCACCAAACCATGTCACTAAGCACCACATCTATACATCTTTCAAATACCGCCAGAGATGGCGACTCAACCACTTCCTTGGGCAGCCTGTTCCAGGGCTTGACAATCCCTGCAATAAAGAAATTTTTCCTAATATCCAATCAAAGCCTCTCCTGGCACAACCTGAGGCTGTTTCCTCCTGTCCTGTTGCTTGTTACCTGGGAGAAGAGACCAACACCCTCCTCACCACAACCTCCTTTCAGGAAGTTGTAGAGAGCGATCAGGTCTCCCCTCAGCCTCCTCTTCTCCAGACTGAACAATCCCAGTTCCCTCAGCCGCTCCTCATAAGGCTTGTTCTCCAGACCCTTCACCAGCTTCTTTGTTCTTCTTTGGCTACGCTCCAGCACCTCACTGTCTTTCTTGTAGTGAAAGGCCCAAAACTGAACTGAATATTTGAGGTGCAGCCTTGAATATTATATATTCTTGAATACAATTTTCCACTGTTTTATCTGTTACCCGGCTTCATATACAGAGACATTTCTTTCAAAAGGCTCCATGACTTGTGTCAGCTTTCAGGGTTGAGCTCATTGGCACATAGATGGTAAAAACAAGGTGTTTAAATTCCAGTCATGGTTTTGACTCTTAGGTCATTTAGACAATGAATTTTCAGGTTCTGTGGCATATGATTTGCACCACACTCCTGCAAGAAACATTAATTCAAACGTATCTCTTAATTAGTCTCTTGGGCTTGTGTTCTTTAGAAGGTCAGATCAGGTTGCCAAGGTGGTATTTTTGACTACAAAGTATCTTTCAGGTTACGAACACTGTGAAGCAAAAATGAACCTTTTAGAGTGCCAAGCAATATGCAACAGCTATGAGATCTATACTTCCTGTTAGACCTAGCTGGTGTTTATACGCATGGTTTAGCAAGCACTGACTGATATATCTTGTCTTAGATAAAAAGGCAGATGGCAGATTTGATGCTTGCCCCGGGGAGCCTTGTGTCTCAAATTCCCTTACAGGAGAAAGCTTTGGCAAGATGAGAAACACATGAGAAAGCCTGTCTGCAGGGCTGAAGGAGCTGAGGCCACCTCTCTCCTTGCAAAGGGGAGATGCCCGCAGGGCTGGTGCTGGCGGTGCTGAGGGTCCCTGGAGCTCCCTCTCCTATGGCAGGGGGCTGGGGGCCTGCCACGTTCCTGCCTCTTTAAGCTGATGTAAAATACTGCCTAGCTCTCATCTTTTCTATCCCACTATTAAAATACTCACCAGATCCCCAGCTTCTTTTGCGCTTTATTTCCTCTTTTTTTATGGTTTCGGTTTAGATGTGACATTTCCCTCGGTTTTGTGAGACTGCTGAAGGTATTTTGCTCCATTTTAAAGCTGTCAGTGGTCTGTGTTTAGATTTCTGTGTAGATTACGTGAGATGAGTGAGGCTGAATGGTTTATAGATCCTTTCCTCCCTAGTGCTGCCCTGTGCTGTGAATCCTGTGAGCCAAAACATTGATATTTTGCCCATAAAAATGATTCTATGCAATGCAGCTTCTTACAGTACTTTCATGTTACTAATGTTCATAGATTTCTACTAAAAATCCTTCACAAATACTAAAACACTGTTTGGAAAAACACAAACATACACAGCAAATATGAAAAACCGTATTTCTTTTTATTGACATTGTATTTCTTTGAGTCTGATCCTCATCTACACTGAGGCCACCTTAAGCTGTTTCAGAGTATTAAAAAAAAAGTACCACTCAAAGGGAGTTTAGATATAATTTAATCCTACTTTAAGAACACTTTTTCCTGTCACCGTAATATGAAGTGGACTTGGTTTCAATGAGAACCTTCCCCTACTCTTGCAGAGACTTAGGACACTGAGGACAGGGCAAACACAGGTTTATTTACCATGGATTTTAACTCTGTACATCAGAATACAAAATACTCATCATTGGCCTACCCTAATAATTCTGCACAACCAAAGAGAGAATCCAGGAGGGCTTCAGTGCAGCACTGTAATAAGCAACTGCAGAAACATCTATCATTCCTGATGGCAAAGATTAAAAAAAATCAACATTTATTTCAAAGAGATAAGTATGACACTTTAACAGTTCTGTCTTTTCCTTACTGCAGACATTTCCATTTCAAGTCCTGACAATATTAAGGAAGAGATTTATTGAAGTTCATTGCACAGCCTGAATCCTTTGGAGCCAAAGTATTTATAATGATGTAAAAGTGACAGTGTCAACAGTGATTTAAATCATTTAGTTACTATGATAAACATTGTGTTGCCCTAAAATTTAAGGGATGCACTGAGAACGTAAGTTGCCCAGAGTAACAAACAAAGTCAGTGGTAAATGGTTTGGGTTTGCAAAACCTGTTGTGACCCAAAATAAAAGATCGAATGAGAGAATGTAACGAGGTAAGTCATAATATCCATGAGACAAATGCTCATGTTATCTCATGAGCCCATGAGACAAAGACAGATGTCCTGAGTGAATGCAGTACATACGTTTATACCTGAAGAAGTCAGCATTGCATTATCAGCAAAGAGCTACAGTAGAACAGTATAAAGTACAGACAAGATGTTTGATGCTTGCCAGACAGCAACTGCTCTGATCATCATTTTCCTTAATGAAGGTTTGATGTAGATCAACTCTTGATCAATCTGTTAGATGTAGCCTGGGATAAATTAGAAAGCAAGATACGGAGACGGGAAAAAAAAAAAATCAGACTTCCATCAGGAACCTTGGAGACAGATCTAAATTCAGAAGTCCTCTCTAGAGAATTAAAGAGAAGAGACACTGGGAAAACAAAACAGATAGGTCTCCAACTCAGCACATGAGATATGAGCAGGTCCTTCTATAGGACATCACATCAGGAGCTGGCAGAGCAGGGAAAGAGCAGACAGGTGAAGGGTCTTCAGCAGCTTGAGAGACCTAATGGCCAAGCTATCCTATCCTCAGTCTGCCCAGTATTACCTCCTGTTGCCTTGGACTTGATTGCCCAAATTTCTTTCCCTCATTACTAGCTAAACTTGTCACTGTCAACACCATCTAAACAAATCATGGTGCTCCTCAGGGCACATCTCACTTAATCAAAACACACTGTACCAAAATCGTCCCGTGTAAAAAGTCCTCACCCATATAATTTTGCTTTATAATTTGTAATATTTTTGTTGCTCATACGTTTCTATTCACTTTTCAAAGAGGATCAAAAAAATTATTCATGCACTGACCAAGCTGTAGGAAAGTTTGTTACTATGAGGTTTGGCAGAAAATATCTTGTCCTTTTACAAGGTCCAAGTTCTTCAAGGCCAAAGTGTCTTAAATATTTCCTCCTTTTCAGCAAATTAGGAATTAAACTCAGCTCACCTTGGAAAGTTAATTTTCCATCAATTTTGTGTGCAGCTGCCTTAAGTGTGATAGAAAATGCCCTTCAGCAATTTTTATACTTCAGCCAGTCAGTTGTGGTTCTGAAAAAAAAAAAGAAAGAATGACAGGCCACAAGGGTGATATAAAAAGCATTTAGAAATGTACTTATAACATGGAGCTGGATGTTATAAGACTCAAAATTAGTAGCTATTTCCACCCAAATTTTTAGATTCAAAAGGAACACTGAAAAGCAATTAAACACTGTTGGTTGAATTCAGCATGAAGTCAGTGAGGACAGAAGCAGCATAAGAACAACAAAAGGCTGTAGGAAAGTTATCCTGAGTGCATTTTCATTATGCCTAAGTAGATATATGAGTGCTTGCATAAGCTTGCAGTGCCCGTTCATTGTCAAAAGCATGTTTCCACATAGTCTGGCTGTGGCGGTCTCAGCCTCCCCTGCAGGGATCACTGGGTCAGTGGCAGAAGACAGGGGCTGAGAAGCTGTTTAGGTGAGCATGAGTCAGGTCCAGTGGCTAAACATAATAACTTTCTTCATATCCCCCAAAATAAATAAAACCAAAATCAATTTCTAGGCTGTAGCAAATTGGTACAGTTGAATTGTTTGGAAAACGTACTAGCAGTGGCTCAGCTCAGGAGAACTGCCCTGGGAACACTACAGAAGAGCCTTTCTGGTTTTGTATGGCCATAAACAGGAAATATACCCTCAGCTTTCAGGGTGTAGTCCTGCAAAGATTTACCCTATGGGAACAGCTTTAACAGAGAAGAACAATTCCCTTAAATGGAAGTGTCTGTTACAGTGAATAAAATAAATATCATGCAGGGTTTTTTTTAAACCAAAACCATAGCTTTTTCAAAATTGTTTTAATTATTAAGGAATTATTTTAGTTGTTAAAGGATTACTTGATGCCTCGAGCAACATTTAGCAGAAGATAACGTAAGAGGTTTTGGATTTTTTATTAAACAGTGGACTCTTCTATTTCAATATCTCTCAGATGAAATGTTATGATTTTCATCTTTCACAATATTGGTTCAAATGTCTAATGGAAGGTTTGCAAGGCACAAAATGAAAATTCAGCAATCAGCAAAAGCTCTGGTGGAGACAGCAGTGGAGAACAAAACTCAGCCTAACTCTTGAACTTTGTCTGCTGCCCTGTTTGTGCCCATCACTGGTACCCAAGAAGAGCAACGAAGAAGCAAACGAGAAGAAAAACTGTGAAGTGAAGCAACTCAGTTCCCAGTGCTTGTCCCCCATCTAACAGGATGTAAGACATGTCAGTGAGTGGCCAGGGTGATCCAGTGGCCTGGAGATCCTCAGTTAGTTATGGACCCCGCAGAAGGGATGCACTTTGCTGGCATAGGCTACAGCAACTCTGGCCTGCTCCTGTTTGCGCCATGGCTGAGAAAAAACTTTTTCGGTGCCCCCTTTTCTGTGCCCCTCTTTCCACTCCTGTTACAGTCATGAGCAGAGCCCTGCTGGCCCTGAGATCCTATGGGTAAATGGACTCCCCCAAATTCCTTCTGGCTCAAGCAGGAGAGGCAAAGAAATCCCTTTCCTTTCCAAGATATTGCATGCCATGAAAACACAACAGTAAAGAAGAGTAAAAATGTTAAATAAGACAAGTAAATGTTTTCCATTACCCAGTGAGAAGTGACAGACTCCCACTTACATCCTGTATAATGTTGCTATCTGAGTTGCTGAGTGTTTGAAGCAAAGATGGCTGCATCCTGCATCTGCAAATCCTTAGCAGGTTGCTTTGCCTTCCTTTTGCTTTTGCATTATTTGCTTAAGACACCTCCCGTTTGTTTTTTTTTTTTTTTTTAACTTCTAACAGCACATTTGTTAACTCTACAGAACCTAGAGATTTGACTTTTCACTCTGGTTGATGGCACTAGTTTGAGTCCGCAGCAGTGGAAAAGCCCAAGCATGAGTCTCGCTGCTTTGCAGCAGTGGCTACGTGGGGCTCCTCACCAACTGGCGTTACCAGCCAGGGCATGCATGGGCTAGTGAGACAAAACCTGCTTGCTTTTGCACCTGTTCCTGGCCAATGTAACTGTATTTATTTGGGTTAACTTTTGTCTGCCAGCTAATTAAAGCAGTTTCAAGTGTTTTGCACTATGGGAGCATGCTGTCTCATTCTCTTTTGTGATTTCTGTATTTGGGGTATTTGGGGAACCACGGCTGAAGTTAGTCTCTGAAAGAAATGGTGGTTCAGACAACCAAGGGTTGCAGTGGGAATTTGGCTACTTCTAGGCTCTCAAATGGACTTCTCTGTGCTCTGCACCTCTCTTAAGGTACTATCTCTGTTTAAAAACCTGACTCATGCTGCTTTATTTGTGAGGGCAGATGGAGAAGGACAGAAAAGAGATTAGTTTTCAAGCTGGCTTATCCTGAGGTGATAGCTCTTTGAAATGTCAGCACTATTGATGATGGGCCTACTTCACCCACGTAATTAAACACGTCTACCGAAATGTCACTGCTGCCGCCCAGCGATCTGATGGACGGCTCTGGTTGGGGGATGTTCTTAAACAGCACAACCAAATTGTTGGGATGCCGTGGTCTCTGTCAGACGTTCCCTTGGTTCACAAGTGATGAAATGCTACTGAAGGCAAGGAGGGTTAGTCAGTGTTACATAAAATGATTAGTCTTGGTGTCTAATTGCCCTAACTGTCTCTAATATAGAGTGGATTCACATGACCTTTTCTCACAACTCCCAATTTTTGACACATTCTACTGCCTAAACCTTGTTTTCTTAGCCCTGATTGAGCAATGCACATGGACTCCTTTCAGAAAATGACTGACAAAGGAGACTGTCTCTTTGATTTAATTTGGATTTCATTTATTTACTGAAGGTACAGAAACCTGTTCACTAACACTCAGAAATCTAATACTCCTCAAGGACGATGATAGGATTTCCTCCTCAACCTGAGTTGTACCTTGTCTTGCTGTTCTGCCATGGGAAGGCTAACATAAACTGGCTCAAGAAGTTTTCTAATGGGAAGAGCTCCCTACTGAATATCAGAAAGTACACAAAGCTCAATATTCAGTTTGGGAAAAGTAGGTCATGAATCTTTTCTCCAGTCATGCTTTACATCTATCTTAAAAGGAAAAAAAAAAAAATTAAAAAAAAGAACCCTTAGCTCTTAGTCTGGCAAGAAATGTTCCAGGAAATGAAAATCTTATAACTGCCGCTGCTTGTCAAAGACCTCATGAAAAAGAAATGGAAGACAGTCACCAAAGGAAACTTGAGATGAGTTGTGGGACCCACTGCTCATTTTCTTTTTCCTTTGCTCTTCGAAGGAATTGCTTTCACCAAGCAATACAAAATATCAGGGCACGTGCAGACAGCACTCTCCTGGAATTTCTGACAAACTGCTGCAGAGCACTGTTAGATTCTACTGTTATGTGCAAGATCTGGCTTTGGAGATAGTTTGTAACATTGCAGGCCTATACTGCAAAGACAGAATGAGCCATTTCAGCTGTCAGTCTCATTAATTATTACACTTTCCAGTATTATGATTATTTGTTGAGGCCAGTCCATTTTTTCCTAAGATTTTATTTTTCAAAAATGTAACCCCTTGCCCAGACCCACAAACCTCGGGATGAAACATGTGCAGGTTTTTCTTCCCTCAAAAGAAATATACTATTTGAGTTTTGATCTGCTGTAGTTCTGGGTGAACTATTCCAACTTTCATATAAGAAAACCCAGAGGTGCAAATGGCGTTCCTCCCTGCTTCCGCTGTTGCACAGCGATAGCTCTCTGAGGCTTCCCAGCCAAGATGAATGACCTATTGTGCTAGACATTGTCAAACATATAGCAGGACACTGTGTCTACCACAAAGAGATTATTTTCTACATGAAGAAGCTGTATAAAGGGCAGCCAAAGGAAAGTATTGTTAGATATATTTCACAAATAAGGAAACGAGACACAAACGTTAAAGCCTAAAACTCCTCAGTTGCATTGAAACCACTGGGAGCTTGGTGGATTATTGCTTGAATAAAGCAACATAACCTATGTCACACAGGAAGTCTTTGGCAAAGAACTGAATGGAGATATTGCAGAACTTGTGCCAGAGATCAAGAGTCTAGTTTCTTTTTGAGGAAGAAAAGATAAGAGGGAATGAAAATTTCTGTCCATGGGATATTGTGCTGATACACACAAGCAAGCAATTAGAAGGATAAAAGAATACAGTTATACTGGAAAGTTACTCTGCAAAAGAATTTTTCTCCTAATATTTGGTGAGACATCTCACCAAGTAGGGAGAAAATTAATTCCTTGTTTGTCTTGGAGTTTTTTAACCTGTCCTGGACCTTAGAAGAATCAGTGACACCATGGAAGAGCAGGCTGAAACAGCGTTGGTAGGTTTGCTTCCAAGCTGTTTGCTTTGTTTTGCTCGCTAACCTTGAGTGTGGTTTGAAATTGATACAAGAATCACCAGAACTAAAAGCTTATGTTTCTAAAATTTGAACCCTGTAGAATTACAGAAGGGTTGAGGTTGGAAGGGTTCTCTGGTGGGCATCTGGTCCAACCACCCTACTCAAGCAGGGCCATCTACAGCCAGTTGCTCAGGACCATGTCCAGATGGCTTTTGAATATCTCCAAGGAGGGAGACTCCACCACCCCCCTGGGCAACCTGTGCCAGTGCTCGGTCACCCTCACATGAAAAAAGTGTTCCCTGATGTTCAGAGGGAACTTCCTGTGTTTTGGCTTGTGCCCATTGCCTCTAGTCTTGTCACTGGACACCACTGAGTAAAGCCTGGCTCCATCCTCTTTGCACTGTCCCTTCAGGTATTTATATACTTGAGGACCAATAGGTCAGACCCTTGAAGAGATTCAATATGTGCATCTTTATGCATATATACAGCTGTTTGGAATAGCTTGGGCTTGTTGGTTTGTTTTTTGGGGTTTTTTTTTTGGTTGGTTGGTTGGGGGTTTTTGTTTGTTTGTTTTTTGGTGTGTATTTTTATTTTTTTTACATTATTTTGGAGGGTTATAATTTACGTCAGTGGGAATTATAGGCAGAGGTGTTCAGGTGTTCTGGGTCATTCTCACAAAGCACTACTGCATTTTTAGGTTACCAAATAGATGCATCTTTAAGTGCTACATACTGTTAAAAAACTGACTGTAGTCCTGTTGTATGAAGCACTCATGTTATAAATATATTGCAGACTGAGAGCAGATTAGAATATATAGTGTGCAATGAAGTGCAAGTTATAGCACAGTATTTAAGACAGACATGAACCTTCACAATATCAATTTCTGAAACCTGGAGGAAAACATCCTTTAAAAAAAACTATTCCATGGGATTGTCCTGTGATCTGCCTCTCTTCTTTCAGTTTAATATGCTCCTTTTAATTACCTTTACTAAATTTACATTTGATTAGTATCAGATGCTTTGTTATTACCTTTACCAACATTTGATTATTCTCTACAATGCTTTTCCAGTCCAGATGTTTTTTTCCATTCCACAGTTACATCAAAATGTCTTAGATGTCTGGAACCAAAATGGAGTAAGAAACAGAAAATTTACAAGAAAATACATATCTCTACATATCTTTGAACTAGCGCTTATCTCAGAAATATTTTTTTTGCTAGGTGGTAAAGGGGAAATGAGATCTGAAATACTGGGGAAACCCTGCATGGAAGAAATGAAAAAAGACAGTTTCTTGAACAAGGTAAAATTACAACTAGACACAGCTAAACAAAATCCTTTCGCCATACACCGTGCGTGAGGACAGTGGCAAACCCAAAGAAAGAACATACTTCGCTACTTGCCATATCAGTATGATTCTGATTTAATGCCCACTGCTACCTTTTCAGACAGTTATAACCACTGACTGTGAAGCAGGGTCTAGACAAAGTCTGAATCCTCCTCTGAATACAGCATTCGTCTCCTGTAAGAAGCAATGAGTGAAGCAGAAGTTTACTGCATGTGAGGCTCTGTTTAGATCTTTAAAGCAAGAATACAGAATGAGTAAATTAAGCTGTGGGATTGTTTATGACAAACAGGCTGTATATCTTAACTTTTCCCAAAGGAATGCATAACCACAGATCCTATAAAATACAGACACACCCAGAGACACACACAAACACACACACACACTTCTGATTAGACTGTAGCCAAACAAATTACAGCATAGTGTAAAGAAAGTAGTAGCTACAAAGCAAAGTATGAATAAACTGTGTTTCATAATAACTAATGTATTGACACATGGTTTATAGATAAGCATAAATGGCCTTTTCCTTTTTTTTTTTTTTTTTTTTTTGTGGCTTTCATTACTTTTTCTGATGATATTCTAGCAATGTAACTTTGAAACAATGCTTTGTAACAAAACTTACTCTTCCCTTAGTCCAGACAGCAGGGGAAGACACAAGGTAGAAAGACTGAAAGCCATCTGCTTGGGGAAGAGTGCAGAAGATGGAACAGAGAATACGAGGAAACTTACAGAAATGGGAACTACAGGTAAGGTGATTGAGTAGGAATGGTATTGATATGTCCAAGGAATCATAAGGAATAGAGATACATGCTTTTCCATAGTGTACTGAAATCTAGATCACAGTCGGGCACCTTCTGCTCAGTTTGGTACCTATAGGACCTATAACACCTGCTTGGTATCATGCCAAAACACTCCACCCATAGAAGTCATTTTGCTGAGACTGAGTGATTTTGCTCTAAACCCTTCCAAAAATAATAAAGGTGAAGTGAGAAGATGTGCTGTGCATTACTGCAAATTGGGTGGCACCTGTGACTGTCCCCGCACAGTGGTCTGGAACAGTGCCCTTCGGGAGAGAGCCTTGAGGCAGCACTGGCAGTGCTCCTACTGCTCAGCTGCACCCAGCAGGCTGACTATGGAAAGCAAGAGTCCCCTCTATAGAGGGGTTAAATTGAGAGGGGAGAGAGGCAGGGAGGTTTTTAGCACTCAGATGACAGTAGAGGGAGAACATCCTCACCTGTCAGGCTTGGGATTGCAGAGTGTCCTCACAGCTTCTCCCTTTGGTACCACTGGAGGAAAGCAAGGTCTTCCTCCTCTTCCAGCAGTCTTTAACTGCATACCCGACTCCCCACCCTCCATGCCAGGCTGGGGAGTTTTTGTGTTTTATTGGCAGATCTTTGACAGGACTCAAGGTTTCACAGTGGAGTCAATAAGTCTACATTTTACCATGCCAAGAACAAAATGAAAAAATTGTTCTGTGCCTCTCCATGACACTGTCCTCATGAGCATGTTGGGATGCTGAGACCAAGGTAGGGTTCCTCTGCTGTGACAGGTGTCCATCTGACTGATGCCTTTGTGTGCCTGGCTCTGGTTTTCACCCATGTCTGCCAGACTTCCTTTGCCAGGAGTGAGTGCGGGCACAACCACAGCTCTGCAGACATGTGCTAGTGCCACCGGATGGGGAAGGAATAGGAAAGAGAGCACCACCAACCTCCAACTCTCATCTTCAGTCTTGATTTGCTCTGTGTTCATAGGCCTAAACTGCAAAAGTGTTTACAAAGACTGAAGCACTTCTTGTTGCTCAGGAAATTACTACACTGCCGATTCCTGAAAGGTTGTCTTATAGCTTACAGATGAAAGATGAAAGAGCAAGACAATATCCACATCATCTCTCCTCATCTACTGTGTGATACGTTTATTTGCAACTTTCCTATTCACTTGGCTTTATATAGGCTATTTAAGTTATTGAGGTCGTAGGTTCTCAGGATATTATATAACATGGAGCTCTTTTGGACAACTTCTTTCTGCTCACCTTTAATTCCCAGTAGCAAGTGACTATCATCCCTGTGGCAATTGCAGTGATGTTTATATAGAAAAATAATATATGAAAAATCCTTAATACTTGGGTACCTGCAAACCAATCCAGCAGTTGAATAAAAGGAGTCAGCATACCAGGACCAGACAATTTTCCATAGACCACCTGCACATGCTAACATAAGCTTCAGATGGAAAAAGAGCAAACATTTGCAAGGTTGCAAAATGCTAAGCAGAAGGAAGAATACAACATGTGTGCTTTTGTGAGTCTCTGCAATGTGTAGACATTTAGAGAAAAGAAAATGCATTTAGGGGAATCAATTATTTCTCACAAGGTGAAAGAAAGAGAGTTTCAGACATCTACTAGGGAAGAGTGACTTGTAGGTGAAAAAAGGCAAGGAAGTTTGTGACAAGGCAGCTCAAGGCAAGAGGTCAAGGAACTAGGGGACTCTAGCCCACACTTTCTGGGCTTCAGAAGTTGCCTTGCTCCTTCCAAAACCCAAATTATGGTGGAGGGAGAGCTCACTGTTGTGACTTAAGTTTGAAAGCACAAGCACATTTGAACATTGAAGAAAATACTGATGTATTGGTTGCCCTTTGACATCCTCTGAAAAAGGAGCCATCCATTCACTACACTCAGAAGACAACCCCTTGCATGATTTTCTGTGACACCAGAGATCAGAAATCACTATTGACTTCCTGTGCTTTCAGCATTTTGCTTCTGTGTTTCAGGGAAGCTCAACTAACCATTTCTTTATCCATGCCTTTATTTTACTTGTAGCTGGTGTTTCCTGTTGCCTGAAGTAGAGATCTTACCCATCAATTCATCTCTTTGTTATCATTTGTGAACATAAGAAAGAATAATTGATGGCATTGGTGTATAATCCTACATTTAACAATTTCCTGAGGGTTAAAGGCTTTTCTCTCTATTGCTTTAGAGATAAAAAAAAATCCCATAGGCTCAGGTCATAATTGAAAACACACTACTTTCAATATAGATTAAAGCGCACACAGGAATGAATGTCTTTAATTCATGTAAACCCATCCCTGCAGTCCCCCTTTTTCACTGTTACCGTCTGTTAGCCACCAATTTGAAAACAGCAAAGAAATGATTTGATTTCATAATCAAATAGCTGAGCAGAAACCATTTCTTCCAGCACAGCTTTTACATTTATATTTAAATGAACTGCCTGTGGCTGGGAAGTTCTGCCTCATTTAGAGACAGGAGTTAAAAAGACCTACTGTGAGACACAGGGCAATGCAGAATTAAGAAATCTGGGTGAATTTCAAGTGTCTCAGAGCTAAAAGAAAACATATCAGTTGTTCATGTATGCTGAGGCTGAGTCTGGAGAAAGGTTGGACCACCGTAAGTCTGGTCTCATGCATGGACCCTGGCCACTATATGGCTGCCTGCAGCTGGCCTGGGACTGAGGGACCTCCAGGAAGGGATCTGCTTTGGTGTAATCAACTGCTTTTGTGATATCTACTTACACCACCTGCGGCTCACACTGCAAACATGGCCTGTGGGAAACTTTGGAGAATGATGGCAAATAACTGAGAGCTCATCCTGCAGGTAAAGGAGTTATGAACCAGCTTTGGATTCAAAGCGATGGGCTGGAGACCTGTATCGTCTTTCCTCAGTAAAGTTACAGTTAGCAAAGAGCTATTAGCTTAAACACCAATTTAGTAACATTAGTGTATCGTGCTTGGTCCTCCTACATACATTTTCTTCTTTACAAACTGTTTTACAAGCAGGAGCTAATTAATCCTTATAACACACTTCTCAGGGGAGGACATAACAGTCTTACCTCTCTTTACAGTCAAGGAAACTTAGGTATTGGAGTAATTTGCCCAGTGCCTGCCAGGATACCAACCTGAGAGAAATGAGATGAGCTATCAGTAATCGGTGATCCCATCCAGCTGCGGATGGAAATGACCTCCTGTCAGGCAGGACCTGCTGCCTAGCTTCATTCCTTCTTTTTTGCCACAGGGATGCTGGTGCTCTCACTACATGACAAGGCACTGTAATTTCACAGGAGAGAGAATGACAACATATAACTAAAGCATAACGCAGGAGGAAAAGGTCAGGGTGGGGCAGAACCCCTCTGGGAGAAGTCTTTCAATAACCCACTCTCTTTCTTTGCGTGTGCTTTGTCTCCAGGTGTTAAAACAAGGAGGTTGCCACTCATACCTTGTATTCGCTCCTTGACTCAGGTCTCTGGTTCCCCAGCCAATTTTCCCAGTCAAGTGTTAAGAAAAGTACCAAGTACTGAGAGCTCCTGCTGCAGACTAAGTGCAGTTATTCTGCATCTGCAGGCTGCTGCTCATGCTGAGCCCTGCAGGGGAATAGGCTGCATGGGCACTGAAAGGAACAGCGGAAGAAAATGCCAAGTGAAATTTACTTGAGCGGGGAAAATATTGCCTTCCTGTCTGCTTCTAAAAGTCTTCCTGCCGTATTTTATTGCTGAAGAGAAGTTAACTGTATGACTGTGGAAGTTTGCAGGGAACTGTAACAAGATGGAGGCAAAAACTGGGTGGTCACCAAGCTTTCTGCTACAAGTTGAAAGAGGAGTGAGACAAAGAGATAGATTCCTCTGAAACAAAAACTCTTGTGCTGCTATGTATGCTTTAAAATGGACAGAAAGGTTACAGCACTGTGCAGCTGGCTATTTATTGAACATGTATAAAATATACACATTCCTCTTCTGGGTTAAGTAAAGGTGGCCTGTCCACCTTGCTCTTAGAGAAGTAAAGCCTGCTGGCATCAAAATGGGAGAGAAGGCAGGAGCAATGGAGTTTGTTGAGGGGATTGCGTACTGGCCAGTGTATTTGTCAGCCCTCTAGGAAATCTTCACACTCATGTTTCATACTTCTAAAAAATGTGAGATAGCGGTTTTGGAAACAGGAAGCTGGAGTTACTATTTTCTCTATTGCTTTGTCTTGTTTCTGTCCAAAGCCTTATTTTAAATTTAAAACCATATACATAAGGTTTTAATTATACATGGTTTTAATTAGGTATGGTTTTAATTTTTTTTATATAT